>CAUYQV010066168.1:0-32351 GCA_963574575.1 Galagoides demidoff
CTTATAAGCACCTTAATTTCATTCATGAGGGCAGAAGCCCTTGGGTCCTAATCGTCTGTTAAAGGCCCACCTTGTAATACCATCACATTGGCAATTAAGTTTCAATTTCTGATTTTGGAGGGGACATATTCAAGCTGTTGAACCACCTTAGCAAGCATTTGTCTGAAGAAGGCTAAACCATGGGAGCAGTTAGACCTCTAGACTGAGAGAACAGTCAGCACAGAAGTGGTGGGGGAAAGGCCTGTCTGGGTGGATGGTCCAGGAACAAGGCCTCAGATGGCCCCTGGTAAACAAATAATAGGCCCACAGTGACAGAGCATCCAGAAAGAACTAGAAAGGTGGTGTGTGTGGAGGGAGGCTGGGGGTAACCTAAGAATGTGTGTTTTATAGCAACCAAGAGAAATGGGGATTTCATAAATACAGAGTGAGTAACAGATCAGATCAGGTAAGATAAAGGCCTAACAGTGTGCCCTGAATATTAGTAACTCTGAGGTCATTGGTGTCGTGGGAGCTGTTTCCATAAACTGTTGTGTCTGGAACCAGGTGGGGCATAAGGGCAAATGCCAGAAGAGTGGAGAGACAAGTTCCAGTTGCTCTTTGAGAAATTTAGCTTCAAAAAGAAGAACTACAAAAACATAAATGAATGAATGAAAGAGGGAAGGAAGAAAGGCAGGCAGGCAGGCAGGCAAGCAGACCTACCACACTTCCTGAGAGCTGGATGAAGGAATAAATAGTTACCTTTTCCTTGGGTTGTTTTTAAAAAGGTAGTGATTCTTGAGTGTGGTTATAGATCCATGCAAAGGAGTCAGGACAGGTCAGGGGAGAAAGATTCAGGAAAGAGAGTGGATGGTGTTGGAACAAAGACCCCCTTGGCCACATGAGAGGAATTCCAGGCCCACAGTGGGGGTGGTTGTTCAACTTGTTGGGGAGGAGGGAGTGCGGGTTCTCTCAGGAGGAGGCAGGAATTGCCTACAGGAGCAACTGTTCTTCAGCAGAGGCTGGCAGTGCAGGCCATTCTTGCTCAGTGGGTTCCCTTTTCCCTGTGAAGGAGATAGCTGACAAGACTGGGCCAGGGACAGCACTGAGCAAGCAGCAGGGGGCCGGTGGGGCCAGTATCTTACTTGGCTGTTCTCCCCAGCAGTGAATACCCCACCGGGACAGGGATACCCTATTCTCCTCCCCAGCCTCCCAGGACCCAGATCTTACCTTCTACCCATTGCCCCTTCAGGAAAATGAAATTTTCCCACCCTTTCAGGCTGAGCAGGGTGTGTGTGTGTGTGTGTGAGAGAGAGAAAGAGACAGAGAGAGAGAGAGAGAGAAGATATACTTCACTGTCTATAGTCTCCTTTGAAGAGAAGAAGTATAGAAGTTCTCAACATACCCAAAACTTCCTTCCTGGACAGTCTGCGTTTTGGGGTCCTAAAAACTTGCATAAAACGGTTCTAATTCTACCTTCCAAAGTCAGACTAATTGTTTGAATCTTATTTCTACCCCTCAGTAACTGTATTACCTTGGGGAGGATTTGACCTGTTCTCTGACTCAATTTCCTCAACTATAAAATCAGAATAATAACACTGTCTTATGAGGTTGTTGAAAGAGTAAAGGCGAAGGAATGTAAAGCATTTTGTTCCGTGTCCAGCTTACAGCATGAAATCAATCAACAATCCCACAACAAAATATCATCACCAATGCCTAGTGTTAATTGTATTAACAATAATTATAATCACAATCAGCTAAGTTGCCTTGTAACTCTTTTTACAGTTTAAAGGGCCTGCAGTATTTTTTTTGTTTTTTGTTTTTTGTTTAACATTTTCTGCTAAGGCCGGTTTCAGATAGCTCTGTCAGAGGATATTAAGTCCCACGTCCGTGGAGGAATTCAAGTAGAATGTGGAGGGTCACTCAGGAGTGATGTGGTAGAGGAACTTGAAATTCTGACTGAGGCTTGGGCTGAAAATCCTAGGGTCCTTTACAACTCTATATCTTTCCAACCCCCCCTTTTCCCCAGAATTATAAACATATGCAAAGACCTTCTTTATGGATGAATAATTGTGCACATCGTTGGTTACTTTAAAAATACTTTGATACGTATTGCATTATTTTTTGTTTGTAGGGACAGGGTTTTAATAGTACCAACTTTCTTCTAAACTAATGGACAGAGGTCTCATTAATTTGCAAAACCTTGACAGCAGCATGCTTGATTTCAAGGGCTAAAAAGGTGTGTGGAGTGTTACTTTTCTTGATAAAACCGACAGCAACACTGACATGGGACCGATCCTTTAGGTTCTATGTGTTTCACCTGTGTTAATTTCCCGAGTCTTCAAGAAACTTGGAAAGAAAATATTGCTATCGTCCCATCCTCCTCTTACGGAAGGGGAACCCAAGGTCAAGAGGCTCAGAAACATGCTCTAGCTGGCTCAGCTGGAGCAGCACTTGGACCCAACCCTGGCCTCAGAGCCCTTTCTCCTGCTCCTCCTCCCTTCTCTTCTTTTTTATTTTATTTTATTTTACTTCCTGAGTTAGGGTCTCTTTCTGTTGCTGGGGCTAGAGTGCAGTGGCTCATCATAGCTCACTGCAACCCCACAACCTCAAATCCTGGATTCTAGACATCCTCCTGCATAGCTGGGACTACCGACGTGTGCCACCACACCCAGCTAATTTTTCTAATTTTTGTAGAGGCAGAGTCTGGCATTTTCTCAAACTGGTCTCAAGCAATCTTCCCACCTGGACCTCCCAAAGTGCTGGAACTACAGTTGTGAGCCGCCCTTACCCCCCCCCCCCCCAAGAGTCCTTTCTTGGCAACTTGTACTGCCTCTGTGGTGAGGGCAGAAACTCACACATGTCACTTTGCATTTTGGCACCTTTTCCCAGAAGAACTCAAGCCACTTCCCCTCAGTTTATAGTGGACAGGAGTCTTTGAAACCACTTCTCCCAGCCCCCTCTTATGATTATGACACTAATACCCACATGAGTTTGGGCTTTGCTGGGAGCACAGGCCTGTGGTTCTCAGCAAAATAGCTTCTCACCCACCACCTATCTATCCCAGTTACTGCCCTTCAAGGTGCTGCACCCATGCCCCTCAGAGGCAGTGAGGCCTCTTCTCTGACCTTGCCAGTTACTGGCAGAGAACCAGGAGACAGTTTCCTCATTATAGGAACTGAGGCTTTACAGGCCGTGGCAGCAGACCTCATCAGAGCCTTTCCAGAGGAATAAACTCAGTCCTTCTTAGTCTAACAGGGCCCCTCTACGTGGATACTAAGACTCAAAACACAGGCTCTCCCAGGCGGCCCCGCCCCCGCCTGTGTGTGCTGGGATGAGATAAACAACTTCCCCAAGGGAAGGCCGGGAGGACATTGGGAATTGGGAATTCTTCATCAGAAACACGACTTGATTGGGAGCGACTCCGGATGAGTAATTATGACTTCAAGGGGAATTTGGCAAAGCGACTCTTAGCCAGTAAACTGGGCCATCTCACAGCTTTGTGTCTAATAATTTAATTAGCTCCATAGCTAGTTAGACATTATCAAAGCCAGTGAAGCATATCAAATAGACAGTTTTACAGTCTTGGTGCATGTGCCTTGCAGTTTGTATTCGTGGGTTGCACATGTCTGCAGCCACCAAGTGGGCTCCCCAGGGCTGGTGTCAGAAACCTGCTTAGAATTTCACCGGGTACCTGTTTTCCATCTGGTTTGAATTTTAAAAATTCTTCAGTTAGGCTCTCAAGATTTTTAAATTGATTTTACTCATTTTGACTCTTTTGGGGACCATTTTAAGCACGCACAGATGTAGAGAGAAGGGTAGGGCCCGGGGCACTCTGCCCCCAGCTTCAACTATCTTCCCCACTATTGTTTCAGTTAACCTTCCCTGGCTTCCTCAGTTCTGTTTGTTTTTGCTGGAGGATTTGCAAGTGAATTCCTGAAGATACATCATTTCACCTGTAAATACTTCAGAATCTAACCCAATGAGTGGTTAAAAAAAAGCATAATGTGGTCACACCTACCTCATCTAATATATCTGGGTTTTGTCTTCCCCAGTTGTCTAAAAAAATGCCTTTTAACAGTTGGTGTATTTGAATAGAATCTAAAGAAGCCCCACACATTGCATTTCTCAGGTCTCCTTAAATCTCCGACAGTTTCCCTTCCTCACCTACCCCTTTATTCATGCTGTTTATTTCTCAAAAAATGAAGTCATTTGTCCTACAGGGTTTCCCTCACTCTGGGTTTGGCTACTTGCATCTCAATGGTGTTATTCAATATATTCTGTCTCCCCCATGTTTCCCATAAAATCAAGAGACTTGATTGGAATCCAGGACAGTTATTTTCTTATTTGCAAGGATTCTTCTTAAGCAGTTGTAAGCTGTTTGCCCTATGTCATCTCAGAAGGCCCACAGTGTATGGTGGTTTCATCCTGAGTGGCTTCAGGTGACAGCAACATGATCGGTCCTTGCTGAAGTGGTGGTTATTGTGTAGTCCATTCTTTTATTAGGGGTTGCCCAGCCAACGTGACTTACCAGAACCTTTAAAGAAGAATAAACTTCAGTTCTCATCTGTTGTGTTTTTTATTACTAGCATCAGATTTCTTTTGCTTTATAATTCTGTGTGCCGTTATGAATGCTCTGTGGTCCTGTCCAGAAATGTTCCCCTTCAGGGGAGCAACTCTGACCTGTCTCCTTCTCTGTGGTGGATGAGCTGGGATCTCCATCTGGAGCATTTTGCATTAAGCCAAAGCTATCTCCATGGCTCACCACCGATCTCAAAGCAGTTCTGTTGGAAAGTCATACTCTTTGGTGGTTTGATTTCTTTCCCTTCTTTTTCCATCCCTTCCTCTCTCTGGTGATTTTAGGCTGAGACAAAGACTATTTTCTCAGAAAGTCTGAATACTTGTTTCTCAGAGTTCAAGTTGACATTTGTCAATCACAGCTCTGTGCAAAGCATGTTCTCTGTATGATTTCAATCAGTCCCTGCAACATCATATGATGTAGGATAGTCTTGCTAGCCCTGATTTTTCAAATGAAATAGCTGAGATTCTGACAGATTTAGACTCTTCAAAGCTCATGCTTCTGGCCACCATGTCACTGTCTCCCAGGGTATGCTGGGAGCGCTGTTGAATTGTGTATGCCTGTATTCTGGATGTGTCGACTCTTGGTTATAGGTACATAACCTGGAGGTCATCTAGTCTGCCCAGCCAGTGTGTAGTCAGGCAAAACACCCAGCACTTAGGCTCTTTGTAATAAAATGTGTTGATTGAATGAAGCCAGTTACTTAGTTGTGCTGATCCTTAATTTATTTTTAGAAATGGAGATTTAAAAAAAAGAAAGACAGCTGGGTATGGTGCCTCACACCTGTAATACTAGCACTCCAGGAGGCTGAGGAGGTCTCATACTCCTTGAGCTCAGGAGTATGAGACCCCATCTCTACTAAAAATAGAAAATTAGCCAGACATAGTGGCCAGTGCCTGTAACCCAGCTCTACTCAGGAGGCTGAGGCAGGAGGATCACTTGAACCCAGAAATTTGAGGTTGCTCTGAGATAAGCTGACATCATGGCACTCTAGCCTAGGACAACAGAGTGAGATTCTGTCTCCCCCGAAAAAAGACCTTTTCTAGATTATTATAAGATTCTATGAGATACTAGCACAGTAGTCCACATAAATTAGGAGCTTGGTAACTGGAGGTTGTCACCATGTGAATAATCGAAAAACCCAGATAATCTCAATTATCCCTATATTTAGCTTTGGAAATGCATTCCTATGGTCTGAATATATCCAGATTCTTATGTTGAAATGCTAACCCCCAAGATATTAGGAGGCAGGGCCTTTAGGAGGTGGTTAGGTTACAGTGATTGGTGACTGGGATTAGTCCCCTTTATAAAAGAGACTCTAGAGAGCCAGCTAGCTCTTCAATTACATGAAGTTACAGTGAAAAGGTGGCTATTTAGAACTGGTCCCTCACCAGACAGACATCAAATCTGTCAAAGCCTTGATCTTGGATTTCTCATTCTTCAAAACTGTGAGAAGCAAGTTTCTGTTTCATTTTGTTCTTACCTTTCTCTGTCACCAAGGCTAAAGTGCAGTGGTATTATCATAGCTCACCGCAACCTTGAATTCCTGGCTCAAGTGATTCTCCTGCCTTAGCCTCCTGGTTAGCTAGGAGTAGGGTCTTGCTATGTTGCCCACACTGGTCTTAAACTCCTGGCTTCAAGTGATCCTCCCATCTCAGCCTCCCAATGTGCTAGTATTATAAGTGTAAGGCTCCGTGCCTGACATGTCTCTGTTGTTTATAAACCACCCACTCTATGGTATTTTGTTATTTCAGCCCAGATGGATTAAGATGTGCATTTCTCATCTAGGCAAAGTCTCACTTTCCTAATTATATTTCCTCTAGGCTAGTACCACTGAAAGCCTCATCCATGTAACCCTTAAGAGGATCTGCAAGTGCATTATTCCAGACAAAGAACCTAATAAATACTTCGAGAAGGTAGGCAGTGAAGAAAACTATTTAAAGTGTCCCACTTAATTATGGAACCACTTTTTCAAGTAATAGTCATTGAAGTCTTACCGAACTATTTTTGTAGACAATCTTTGGGAAATGCTGGTTTAGGCAGATATTAATAGCTTCTGTCCCCTTCATTTCTTCACTAAGGAATGTTATATACCCCGTCAGAAGCAGGAGAGGCCCTAGGAGATGGCCTTATTAAAGGTTGCCACTCACAACCTACAATGTAAGAAAGACAGGGTAAATGTTTATGGAAACATAACAAAGCATGAAGAAAGATGAGCACATGTACAGCACAGCAATCAAGGCTAGATCTTTATAAAAGCTGTTACCCTCCCAGGAGCAGAAGCCTAATGTTCTAGGATTGTCTAATAATAGACTGTCTAATGATTTTAATAATTAATTAAAATTATTTCAATTTATCTATTTGGAGTTGACTTTTTTCAATTGGTTGCCTAATTTTCTGGCTTTCATCTATGAGATAAAAACACTAGGAAAGAGTGGCACCTGTGGCTGAAGGAGTAGGGTGCTGGCCCCATATACCAGAGGTGGTGGGTTCAAACCCAGCCCAGGCCCAAAACTGAAACAAACAAACAAAACATTAGAAAATATCACAAGAGGCAAGAAAATGGTTCTCTCCCAGAGCCTCCAGAAGGAATGCAGTCTTGGCTATACCTTCATTTTAGGCCAGTGCAACTCATTTCAGACTTCTGACCTCCAGAAATCTAAGATAACAAATCGGTATTGTTTTAAGCCACTAAGTTTGCAGTTAATTTATGGCAGCAGCAATAAGGTATCATTTTAAACACACATGTGCGCACTTAAATTTAAAAATATATAACATAGCTGGGCGTAGTGGCTCATGCCTGTAATCCTCACACTCTGGGAGGCCAAGGCAGGTGGATCCCTTGAGCTCACGAGTTCAAGATCCACCAAGGCAGGTGGATCCCTTGAACTCACGAGTTCAAGTTCTGGCTTGAGCCAGAGTGAGACCCTGAGTTCATACATGCACTTCCAACAAGGCTGTATGCAAAAGAGGAAATGCTAGTAAATGTCACTACTACTACAGTTGACCCTCTGATAGATTTAGTTGCTGAGAAATAATTTCAACTTAAAATGATGTAAGTGGAACAAAATGATGTAAATAACTGTATTCAAAAACAAACAGACAAAATAAGAAACAAACCAAAAAAAAGTTTCAAGAAACTGTGTGAAGGTGTCTCCTGAATCTGTTCTTATGAAGGTCTGGGGTTATTTGCTGATGTCCTAGAGTGAGGGAATAGAGGTTTCCTTGTACACTAAACCCACTGCCAGTTTGGAGAAGGTACTTATAAATGCCTTTTCTTTAAGCCTTTTAAGTATCTCTTCCTGACACATCTTCAGATGAGTTGATAACCAACTCTTTCAGACAGTGGGCGGAATCTTAACTCCCCAAATCAGAGTTTCTGCCCCATGGTCTTGAGTAAGTGTGGTAAGCAAATTAATCTATCATATGAACTGCTTATTAAAGTTAGTATCAGATACAGAGGTATCAGATACAAACAAAACACTTCCATCCCGTGGTCTTGAGTAAGGAATACTCCCACATGTGCCTCCTAGCAATATACATAGGGGTTTATAGGAGCAAGTAGATGAATTTGTAAAGTCAGACCCATGCAGTCATAATATTTCACAAAGGGAAAGTTTTCTCAAAAAGAAAATAAAGTTCTTATAATGTAAATGAATGAACAATATCTTTTCTGATTAAGACAATGAACTTCCACTTGAAACAGTGGTTCCTGTAGTCATGGCCTCTCTCTTCACAAAGCCAAGAAGAAAGATTGGGTATTTCCTTGCCAGCTTGGGACACAATTGACAATTTTACAGGTTACATTAAGAACTTGTCTTAAATCATCATGACTACTCTGGAGGGTGTGGTTTCCCTGCATGGAACACACTGAAGAGATGCATCTTTGCTGTAACAGCTTGACTGTAGAGACAGATCGTCTCATGTTACCAACCAGAGCCTCAGCCCATCCATCCATGCCTATTCCAAATCCTCGCTACTAGGCTATGCCATGAGTGATCGGTGAGTTGTGTCTTTAAGTGGCCAAGGCTGGCAGCATAAAATATCTTCATGGACTTCTTACTAATAAGCTCATGGCTGAAAACCCTAACAGAACACAATTATTCAGAAATTCACTGGATTTGTCAGCTTGCAATGATTCAATTCACTTTGTTATGCTTTATATCAGCAGTCAAGTAAATAAATTACCTCTCTGTAATTCAGGGATGAGGCAGTTCCTGGACAGAGGTATCTTGTCAATCATTCGGCTTATCTTTGCTGTGATCATCACTCACCACATTTATTTGGCACCAAGACTGACAACTTAATCAACTTAGCAGGTCCAGACCTCACAATTAAATATGATTGTATAAATCTGGTGGTTGCAGAGTTTGCATTTTTATCTCCTAACACACTGTGTTCTTGTCCTAACATTAAATTATTATGATAGTTTTTACATGGTAGTCTATGTACATTTCAAAATGATGCATGAAATTGAATAAATGTATCCCATATCTCTAAAAATATATCATGGGTGATGGTATAGGGTCGTTTTCATTGCCAGTCTATTGTTAATCCAGATTTCAAATAATTACCGCGGTGTATGTGTGTGTGTGTGTGTGTGATTCTGCTTTGGTGTCATTTGTTTTGTTTGTATCTGATACCTCTGCAACTCTAATGAGCAGTTCATATGATAGATTAATTTGCTTACCACACTTATTCAAAGTTTAAAGCTTTTTAAAATCAAATGCCTAAGAACGTGCCCATCTCCATCACCGGTGTCACCACTGTCAACTACTTAGCCACAATGGATTAAATTGAATTAAAAAAAATCTGAGCAGAAGCCTTATTCCAGTGCACGATGATGCATTTTTATACATTGCAAATGAAAAGATTGTCAGCGTCCAAAAGGAATGTTTTGATTTACTGAAAAGAATGCTCAGTGCATACAGGAATTCAATATGTGAGAATCTGTTGTAACAAACTGCTCTAGTTTTTTCCATGGCACTTTTAACTTTCGGACATATTATTTCTTGTTTATTTTAGTTATTTTTATGTCCCGTCCCTTCTCTCTTTCCCACACAGTAAAGTAAGTTTCATGAGATAGGGAGTTTTGTCTGTCTGTATCTACTGCAATAGCCTCAGCTTTTAAAACAGTGCCTGGCACATAGTAGGTACCAAACAGATATTTGTAGGATGAAGGAGTGAATGAACCAGCCACGCAGACATAGGGTAGGCTTCTGAATGAGCCCTGTAACTGGCAGCACAGAGGTGGCAGCAGGGACCCAAACTCTGTTTACCTCTCAGCTTTGTCTCACACTGGTTTCCCTTTGTGGTTGCAAGATGGCTGTGCATGCAGTGACACTGTGGCTTATCTATGAGGAACGAGAAGGTGCTTGGTTGGGTCAGCTGGGTCCTATGCCCCAGTCAGGGGGAGTGATGATAATACATGTGCAGAGAATGGCTTAACTCAATGAGGACCCACCTTCTCTCTGACAGGCGAGTTGCAGAGTTAAAATCAGCTTCTCCTGAACATGTACAGAGCCACGTGCAGGCTGCCAGATGGCTGAAGGAAGAGGAGGCAGAGAACAGTGATGGACAGGAAGCCGACACCACCCACTACCACACTATTGATTGGTTTTTTTGAGACAGAGTCTCACTCTGTTGCCCTAGGGTTAAGTGCCATGGCGTCATAGCTTACAGCAATCTCAAACTCTTGGGCTCACACTATTGATTTTTAAAATATCAAATACAGCCATGCATAGCCAGGGGCCAAGCTGGGCAGATCGCTTGAGCTCAAGAATTTGAGACTAGCCTGAGTAAGAGCGAGACCTGCTCTCTACCAAAAATAGAAAAACTAGCCGGGCATGGTGGCAGGTGCCTGTAGTCAGTCCCAGCTACTTGGGAGGCTGAGGCAGGAGGATCACTTGAGCCCAGGAGTTTGAGGTTGCTTTGAGCTATGATGATGCCACAGCACTCTAGCCTAGGTGACAGAGTAAGACTCTGTCTAAACAATTAAAAATAACAAAACAAAAAAATTGAATAGCTCAGAGGGATGAGAGGAGAAGCAGATCTTCCTGGTGCCCTGCCCCGCAGTTTCCCATGAAGAGCTCTACCAGGAAGCCTGAGAGTTCAGTTTGATCCTCACCTCCCAGGGCATTGGGAAGCTATGTGTCAAGGTAGGGAGACAAAGTACATGCTGTGTAACATCTCATGGTTTAATGCTTCCTAAAGTCCTGGGCTTGCAGAATGGGAGCCTCCAGTCATGCTTCTGCCCTGGACCCTGAAAATGTTAAGTGCAGGCCAGGTGTGAAGGGTGGAATGACACTTCTGCAGTATTTATGAGTGGACACATCTCAAAAGAAGTGATAAAGAGGTGGTAAAAGAAGTTTGTGCAGCAAAAGCGCTCCCTCAGCCCTCTCAGAGGCCTGGAAGGAATTTCTCTTATACAATGTCGTAAAGTGATAAATACAGTGTGTGGTGCTCCCCCTCCCCCAGGCTTCCTCCTGGTACAGTCCTCCACAGTGTCGTGTGGGATGTCAAATGGGCTGGACATCAGGGCCGAAGTACAACGAGGTGCCCTCACTGCTGACTTAGGAAAATAATCTGATGAAAGGGAATGTATATAAACATACTCTTCAAGATGAACGTTGCATTTCATTGATTAAATAGTGTGGGTGTTTGGTTCCGTTGGTGAATGGAGTCTGTTAGAAGAAGAATCTGGAAAGCTTTTTGTTTAGTGCTTCTGAGAAAGTTTCTAGAGTGGTTTTCTGATTGGCATGGTTCCCCCTCAAAAATGACAGGAGTTGAGATGGCCACCAGTAAGCTCAAAGCGCTGCTGGTGCTGCCTGCAGGCCTGGCCTCCCCGGCAGGGGAGCACCACACACCCACCAGCCCAGGTGATGCCTCCAGCCAGCTCCCTGGCCCTCTCTGTCTAGCTATCTGTGCTCACCACTCTTTTGTGGCTGCTGTAACAAGCCACCAAGACTTGGCGGCTTAAAACAACAGAAATTTATTCTCTCAAAGCTGAAATCAAGACATCATCATGCCTGTGCTCCCCTGGAAGGCTCTAGATGAGGGGAAAATGTTTCCTTGCCTCTACCAGCTTCTGCTGTCCCTGGTCTCCGCCTCCTTCTCCACATGGCCTTCTCTGTGTGTCTCAGGGTCCCACATCTCCCCCTGCCTTGCTCTTGTAAGAACACCTTCATTTTCTCTTCCTGTTCAAAAAAGCTGTCAGGCCAAATCTGATCACACTTCTCCTGGGCTTAAAAGGCATCAGTTTCCACAGGATCTTCCTGGTCCTTGGCTCGGCATCCCAGACCTGGGTGAACTGCCCTGCTGCCCCCGCCCCACCCCACCCCACCCTCACCCTACATGCTCCCTCTACCTTCCCCTCTGGTCCAGCCCGAGCTCGGCTCTGGCTCTGGCCCTTTGCGCCTGACGTCCTCTCCTCTGATGCCCCCCTCTTTCAGCTCAGGGGTCTGTCTCTGACTCCTCAGTCAAGACCCAGTTACTATATCATGGACTCGGGGAAGCCTTCTTTGACCCTTCTTCTCTGCCTCCCTTGGGCCGCAATTTTTATGTTTTTGTTTTTGTGCAGTATTTTGCCAGGGCCGAGTTTGAACCTGCCACCTCTGGCATATGGGGCCAGCACCCTGCTCCTTGAGCCACAGGCACTGCCCAAGGGCCACAAGTTTTTCTTGTTGGGTCACTTGCCTTCCTGCAGCTTTCTCTATGCAGCTGTGACTCCCTGAGGATCATCTTGGCATCTTCAGTGTCTAGCATCATGGGCACCCTGGAGCCACCACCCGCCCTCCATCCTCAGTCTGGTGACTGTCCCGCTGGCCTGGTCAGGGCAGGCTCCGCTCTGGTAGCACATGTTGTATGCTCCTGGGAGCTTCACCAGGCTGCTGTTTGCCTCTGGAAATGCCTCCTGGCT
Organism: Galagoides demidoff; assembly: GCA_963574575.1. Taxonomy (NCBI): domain Eukaryota; kingdom Metazoa; phylum Chordata; class Mammalia; order Primates; family Galagidae; genus Galagoides; species Galagoides demidoff. The sequence continues at coordinate 12,474 of CAUYQV010066168.1, forward strand.
TGGCCCTCAGGACATGTCTTCTAGAATTGCTTGTCTGGCTTCTGACTCACTGAGGCTGCCTTAATCCCCCGCATTTATGTGGGCTCAGGTTCCGCAGTTTGCAAATCCTTGCCAGCTCCCCTGCACCTGCTGCCAGTGTCTGCACGGAGCCAGAGCAGTAGACACTGAACCAGGGCTGTGGGTGTCCTGAAGCCAACGAGGGGAGTTTCCAAGCCTGCAGAGAGATGAGGCGAAACGGGTTCTGAGAAGTGTTTATTTAATTTAGCAGTGATGACTTCACAGGTGATCTTGGTGGGAGTCAGGTGGGGTTCAGAGGCACAAGAGAGAAGCCTGATTGACTGGGGGATGGTGGACTGAAGATGCACAGGTGGTGGGGTGCTTCAGCTGTGGGAGGTGGAGGGTGAGAGGAGGCTGGAGTGGAGTTTAAAGGGAGACAGCAAGGCTGAGAGAATTCTGTTGTTGGTTTTAGACCTGAGTCTTGAGCACCCCGGCAGATGCTCCAGCACCAGCCCCTGCATTGTTGTCACAGGTGGGGACTCTCAACCTTGGCTGTATTGACACTCCAGGCCAAATAATCCTTGGGCGAGGCAGGGGTGGAACCTGTCCTGTGCATGGTAAGATGCTTAGCAGAGTCCCTAGCTTCTAGCAGCACCCCATACACACCCACACAGTTGGTGGAAAACACACCAAAATGTCTCCAGACATTGGCACTTACTGAAGGGTCTGGAGCAGGTATTCTCAAACTACAGCCCACGGGCCACATGCAGCCGCCCAGGACGTTTATCCAGTCCACTGTGTGTTTTTGCCGCCACTGCCTATCCTGCTTAGCAGCCAACTCACCCGGGGGCCTGCAGTCTGGCCCTCCAATGGTCTGAGGGACAGTGAACTGGCCCCCTGTTTAAAAAGTTTAAGGACCCCTGATCCGGAGTGTACCCGGCAGAGCAAAGTCAGCAAAGTTGAGAACCACTTGTTGAAGGGTCTGGAAGTCCCTCTGGCAAGCACAGGCAGGGCAGGAGTGCTTGGGAATTAACACCCACTCCCATTCCCTGCCGCCCTTGACCAACTCCTGACAGGCATGGGGAGGATGTGTTAGTTGATTTTATGTGTCAACTTGACTGATGCCCAGCTTGAGGGATGCCCAGATAGCTGCTAAAACATAATTTGTGGGTGTGTCTGTGAGAGTGTTTCTGGAAGAGATTAGCATTTGAACAGGTGGACTGAGTAAAGATCTGCCCTCACCCATGAGGGCAGGTGTAATCCAACTCTTTCGGAGCTGGGACATCCACCTTCTCCTACCTGCAGGTCTGGGCTCCTGGTTCTCAGGCTCAGGCTCGTCACCAGCTCCCCTGGGTGTCAAGCTTGCCCATAGCAGCCCGTGCAACTTCTCAGCCTCCATAATCACATGAACTGATTCTTGCGGCAATCCCCCCATTTCCTATTGGTCTTTTTGTCTGGATGACCCTGATTAACACAGAGAAGTACCCTAGCTCCCTGACCCCTCCCCGGAACACTTCCAAGGAATGTGTCTGTGATGTTTTCCAGTTTGCCTTGCAGGACTCAGCTCCAGCCATTCACTGCGGCGCCTGGCATGGGACTGCACCCGTCCTTGGTGACCCTTCCTTCCCTGGATCACCCCCTCCCCACTCTGCTCCCTTCACACCACCCATGATCCTTACACCCACCTCCTCTGCCTCAACGGGAATCTAAACTAAGACAAGAACTGAAAGCAGAGAAGGGGCACATGGAAAGAGAGATGAATAAGGATGTGAATGGGACCAGGACCTGAGCTGCACCAAGAGCACAGGAGAAGGAGTCCCTGAGTCCACACAAACGGGAAGAAGAAATACAAAGCGCTGGGAGAATTTGTGTTGGGAAGGAAGCTGGGCTGGTGGCTTCAACTTCTTCAGTAAATCAGGAGATTCAGTCAGCTGCTCAAGGAGAGGGCAGGGAGGGTAGCAATCCAACTGTGTGTTTCAAAGAATGTTACTATTCTTCAAGATGTAACAGGGCAGGGTTGACAAAGGGATCCCGTGACAAGTACATTCAGGAAATTCATAGTCTATTAGATGCTTTACGATATTTGTCAGTGAGTTAAAAGTTCTGATAAGCTATGCAATCAAAGACCATTTAACTTTTTTTAACTTGGCATTTCCACAAATTTATTTGAGAATCCTTCCCTTCCCTACCCTCCTCTGAAACAAACCAAAACAAAAACGCACACCAAAAAACCCAACCATTCACATCTCAAAGGAAATGCAGAATTTGGGGCGAAATATTCTGGGAACCACCATGTAAGGGGCTCAAGACAAGAATATTCATGGGTCAGCCTAAGGGGAGGGTCTGTTAAGGATACGTGTATTTGTTAGTGTGCAGAATTAGCATAATTTCCTGGCTTTGATTTGGTTTTATCCAACCATATTAACAGGTCTACAGGAAAACAGACACTAGGAATGCAGGCACCCAGCTGCCAGGAGAGGGGCGGGGAAAGAGACAAGGGAGTCGGGTGTCAGTGACAGCAGTTGGGTGTAGGTGGAGATGGCCGCTGGGGAATGTGGCTGAAGCCTTCCTGACTCAGGGTCTCTTCTCATTTACCTCCACAGTCTCCAGAGAAAGATGCTAAGGGAGTGGACAATCCTATGTGAAGTGTCACTGAGGAGGGGACAGTGACACTCTAAGATGCATCTTACAGAATAAACAAGAATAAACAAAGTAAGAAGAGAAGGGACATTCCAGGCAAGTGGAGTAAATGTGTAAAGGTGTGGAGAGGTAAAAGAATGCAGTAGCTTCAAGAACTGTTGAGAAATTCTGTGGCTGGAGCCAATGAAACACGGGGAACAAATGCAGAGAAGGTAGAGGATGGGCCATACGATACAGGAAGTTTTCTTTCTTTCTTTCTTTTTTTTTTTTGTAGGGACAGAGTCTCACTTTATTGCCCTCGGTAGAGTGCAGTGGTGTTACATAGCTCACAGCAACCTCCAACTCCTGGGCTTAGGCGATTCTCTTGCCTCAGCCTCCCAAGTAGCTGGGACCACAGGCGCCCACCACAATGCCTGGCTATTTTTTTGTAGCAATTTGATCAGGGCCGGGTTTGAACCCACCACCCTTGGTATATGGGGGCGACGCCCTACCCACTGAGCCACAGGTGCTGCCCTAGACAGGACATTTTCAACCCAACTGTGATAAGAGAAAGAGAGCCCTGAGGAAGTGTCTATGCATTCATTCTTGGTATTTCAAGTGTGTATTATTAGTTTCTAGATAATCGTCAGTTTGTGGTTTGCATTTACTCTGCAACTCGAGTTGTTTTAGATAAATTTTTCAAAACTATTTCCAAGTCGTAGTCACTTTTAATCTTCTGATGGTTATTAAATTCTAGTTTTGTTCCATTGTAGTTAGAAGAGATTGCACTCTGCCTACTGTTTGGAATCTATTAAGGTTTTCTGAATGGACTAAAATATGACCAATTTTGGTGACTGTTCCACAGGCACTTATATTATCAGTCTTTAGAGAATAATATCTCTATATAAATTAATTCTACCTTGTTATTTATGTTATTTAGTGCTGTCATATTTTGGCACAAGTGTGTATGTGGGTATGTATCCACATCAACTCATTCTGTCATGAAGCAAGAGTCTGGAATTAAATTCTTCTATCACTAAGGAACTTTTTACTATTCTCTTACAGCTTTTTCTTTTTTTTTTTTGTATTTTGAGACAGAGTCTCAAGCTGTCGCCCTGGGTAGAGTGCCGTGGCATCTCTAATTCTTGGGTTCAAGCGATCCTCTTGCCTCAGTTTTTATTTTTAGTAGAGACAGGGTCTTGCTTTTGCTTAGGCTAGTCTCAAACTTGTGAGCTCAAGCAATCCACCCACCTTGGCCTTCCAGAGTGCTAGGATTACAGGTATGAACCACTGTGCCTGGCCTCCTGCTACTTTTTCTGGCAAAGTTCTTAATCTTGGGAATACCATGATCGTGTTGCATTTTAGAAAGAAAGCTCAAGGCTGGGTGTACATATTGGCTCAACGCCTATAATCCTAGCACTTTGAGATAACAAGGCAAGAGGATCACTTCAAGTCAGAAGTTCAAGATCAGCCTGGCCAATAGAGAGGACCCCTCATCTCTATTAAAAAAAAAAAAAGAGTGCCAGGTGTGGTGGTGCATGCCTGTAGTCCCAGCTACTCAGGAGGCTGAGGCAGGAGAATCACTTGAGCCCAGGAGTTGGAGATTGCTGTGAGCTAGGATTACCTTGGGAAAAAAAATTGCTCAGGAAAAAATGTGGAGGGGATTTGGGGGTGAAGACTGGAGGCAGCTGCCTGGAAATCCAGGCAGACACTGGAGAGAAAGAAAAGACAAGGGACATATCCAAGACACGTTAAGTCCTTGGACATAGAGGTGTGCAGAAGGAGGGGCCAAGGAACCAAGGACTCTGGCTGGCTCAGTGCTGGTTGATGCTGTCATCCGAGACTAGGAGTGGAATAGGACCCTACACTTCACTGTGATAAAGATGTTGCTTATTTTAGCTGTCTCCCTCCCCACAAGGCAGGGACTGGGTGTGTTTGCTGTTGGTTGTCCCCTCTTGGCCTGGCACAGCAGTTCCCAGCACACAATAGGTGATAAAAGAACATTTTGGAATAACTGAATGACATGTTGTCAACGAGGTGTCTGAAAGCCCCTGTGGAGGGGACTGGAGGGAATACAGGTCACAGAGCGGTCAGGGCTGTGAGTCCCGAGTGACAGAGAGGATTCATTGAAACATGAGCTGAATGGGCAGGAAGTGGAGGGCAGATTGATGAGAGAAAGGGGTCAGAATGGGATCGTGGTGGGTTCTTGCGTCTGCCTCTGGTCATGGTACCCGTGCACCAGGAATTCTCTGGGTTTGCTGTTTTGTTTTTTGTTCATTTGTTTTTTTTTGTTTGTTTGTTTGTTTTTTTTGAGACAGAGTCTCACCTTGTCACCCGGGCTGGAAAGCAGTGTTGTCATTATAGTTCACTGCAACCTCAAATTCCTAGGCTCAAGCACTAAGCCTCCCAAATAGCTGAGACTGCAGGTGCACACCACCACAGCTGAATACGTTTTCTTATATTTTTTGGGATCCCTACATGGGTCTCAAATGCCTGGCCTCAATTGATCCTCCTGCCTCAGCCTCCCAAAGTGCTGGGATTACAGATATGAGCCTCTGCACCTGACTATTCTCTCTCACTTTGTCAGGGGCATTCTGATTGTCTTCATTCATTCAAAGACTTGAATACATCTCTGCCTGGTGCCTATTCTACCCACATCACTTGGTTGGCAGTTTCCCCCTCTCTACACTAACTCCTCTCCAGGTTATGTTTTATCTCCCTGTATCCTCCTATTTCCTCTCCATTCTTCATCCACCACTATGGAAGGCAGAACATCTATCTGGCCCTCCCTGATCACCTGTGGGGTTTTGAGGCAACTTTAGCTTCTGCCTCTGGTTCCTTATCTATAGAATGAAAATCAGAAGATCTCCTAGTGTCCTGGCTTTACACAGGCCTCCATTTGTGTAGAAATAAAACTACTATTTGATGGTATCTTTAGTAACTGCCAACATTTTGGAGGGATTCACATGATAATGTTTTTAAATACTATCAACACCTCAGAATTATTCAGATGGGGATTCTGGATGCCTCTGAAACCCACCTGGAGCCCAGGGCACAGGCATCAGTCCCTCTGCATTGCAGTATCTAACCCTGGTACCTGGGAGGCTATGGTGCTTGGCAAATGTTAGTTGAATAAATGAATGAAGGCCATATTCTCTGTCATTAATATGCATTAGGTGACAAAGTGTAAGAAGTGAAGAGAATTCTTACCAGATAATCTCTCCTTGGGTGGGAGGTGAAGGGAACATTCTAAAAATAGGCCTGCAAGCAGAGGCTTGGTGCCCAGAGGCCTGTAAGGCCCAGCAGGGGAAGTGGCTGGAAGGTTAGCTAGTCAACCCTGGGGAGCCCAGGCTACAGGCATGAGCTGTGGGTCCCTAAACGGACCCACACTAACGGGATTAAGGAACTTTTCCTGCTGAGGCATCTGGAAATGGATGGTTCTGAGTGCAATTGTTGAAGAGTAATCTGCAAATTTGGAAGTTGTAGCATGTTATGAAAATCTTTTAAAATGAAGGGGCTGCTTTAATGGCTGCTGTTAAGAGTTATGGATCATCTTGGGGAGATGGAGAGAATAGATTTAGGGTGAGGACACACAGGTACCAGAAAAGTGCTCTAGGGAATAGGGTTTCACCAGAGTTCAAACCTCCTACCCAGGGTGTGGAAACTATGCAAATAGAGGTATGTGCATTTTTCTGAGGTCAGGAGTCTCACCTGGGGGTAGGCAAGGAAAGACCAGGCAATTGTTGACCAAGTTCTGCTGCAGCCTGGATGAAACTCTTTGCAAGAGGATACCACCTCCTTTCTCAGTTCATGACCAGAAACTGACCTCCTCCAGACAATCATGTTCAACATTTCTTTCTTTCTTTCTTTTTTTTTTTTTGAGACAGCCTCAAGCTGTCCCCCTGGGTAGAGTGCTGTGGCATCACAGCTCACAGCAACTCCAACTCCTGGGCTCAAGTGAGTCTCCTGCCTTTGCCTCCCAAGTAGCTGGGACTACAGGCACCCGCCACAACGCCTGGCTATTTTTTGGTTGCAGCCATCATTGTTGTTTGCTGGGCCCAGGCTGGATTCAAACCCACCACCTTAGGTGTATGTGGCTAGCACCTTAGCCACTTGAGCCACAGGTACCGAGCCTTGACATTTCTTAAATTTCCAACTTTATTTCTTCCCAGTCCTTTCCTTCTGTCTGGACTCTACTCCTTCCAGGCTTCCCAGGGAGTCTGACCTCTTGGTCCTCCCCTTTATCGCCTGTTGATTTATCTCTCCACTCCAGCAGCTTCCTCCCAGTTGGATCTGGACATGCTCAAACCCCTTTCTTTTCTTTTTTTTTTTTTTTTTGAGACGGAGCCTCAAGCTATCCCCCTGGGTAGAGTGCTGTGGCATCACGGCTCACAGCAACCTCCAACTCCTGGGCTCAAGCGAGTCTCCTGCCTCTGCCTCCCAAGTAGCTGGGACCACAGGCGCCCGCCACAACGCCCGGCCATTTTTTGGTTGCAGCCATCATTGCTGTTTGGGGGGCGGGCTGGGGATTCGAACCCGCCACCTTAGGTGTACGTGGCTGGCACCTTAGCCGATTGAGCCACAGGTGCCAAGCCGATGTGGCTTATACTTTATAGGAAGAACAATAACTGAGAAATCCGTTAAACTGAGGCCCCTCTCATGGTAGATAACTTCAGGAAAACTAACGAAAAGTCCTACCTTACCTAAAAATCATACACGAATATCAACAAGAAGAGAAACATTAACTTAACAGGCCATGGTGTTATACCAGCTAGAGCTGTTCAGTACTCAGGGTTTCTCTGTCAGAAAAGCACAGAAGCTGGAAAACCTAAACCTGAAAAAAAAGGAAGATCTTGAGACCGGCTATGCTTTAGTGTTTCCCACAGGACTCAAAACAATATTTTTCTTTTGCTCTGCTGTTCCAAGTTCTGAACTACTTCCCCATCACACACAATTTGGGACAATTAGGATTCTGGATCAATACATTTGCTCCCCACATTCACAGGTTCCAATTACACAGTCACAAACTGAAGCTTATAGGCACTGAAGCCAAGCCCAGATATTTTAGCATGAAATTTTCTAAGCAATATACTATTTTGGCGAGGCAGATGTGGACATAAGATTGGGCAGCTCTGAGCTACCTCTTTCCATTTCCCCCTTCAAGACTGAATAGAGAACGTATCATTCATGCCAGAATCTTTGATCTTGAAAGTGGGTAAAGTTAGCCAAGACATTGGAAAAAGATATGGGAAATATTCAATCCATGATGTTGTAAAAGTCTAACCATTGCCATAATATTGTTGATCACTAATTTTCCGCAAAACCATTCCAAGTTATAATAAATAATCTTTGATTCCATATCGAAAGCCCAGGTCTAAAAAGTTTGGGTTAAGGACACTCAGGAAAAGTGAAAATTAAGAAACAAATTTCTATCAAATTTCAGGGAGTTCTTGATGCTATGCATGCCCATCCACACAGACAAAGGGACCTCTAATTAAGAACCCCTTTTCTGGAACACTTAAATTTTGGCACATCTCCTTAACTTGCAAAGACACAAATAAGTTTGTTAGTTGCATTTGATCTATACAAATTGAAAGCAGAATGATCCAGAATCACCTCCTAATATTAAATGTTTAAGTTCCTTCCCATAGCTACACATTTCATACACGTCCCCAAAAGGAAGTACTGTAGATGGAATCTGTAATCAGGATTCAATGTAGTTTCTTGGAGTCAGAACTAAGGAAGAACTGTGTTTCTTTTTTCTTTTCTTTTCTTTTTTTTTTTTGAGACAGAGTCTCACTCTGTTGCCCTAGGTAGAGTGCCGTGGTGTCATTGTGTCATCTCAGCTCACAGCAACCTCATCCTCTTGTTTCAGCCTCCTGAGTAGCTGGGGCTACAGGCACCCACCATGTCCAGCTACTTTTTCTATTTTTAGTAGAGACAGGGGTCTCACTCTTGCTCAGGCTGGTCTCCCAGGGAAATGTGTTTTTTAAACATGTGAATGGTAGAGGAGGGGTTCTAGGAAGAAATCTTATTTCTGGAATTGCCAAAGTTGAGTACCTGACCAAATTTAGTCAGATTCCTTAAATTTCTCCTAGGATCACACGCGCATTTCATTGTAAATCCAGTTTTAGCAAAGAAGGCTGGCTAACTCAGTTTAGCAAGAACCCTCCACCCCATATCCAATTGGGTTCCTCCTCCTCTATCCTCCCCCAGGGGATGACTGACCACCTCCACTTCTTTCAACAAGAATCTATTAGATTTATCCAGAATCCTCCTTACCCCTAATATTTCCTCTTAGTAAGTTTCCATCCAAGGATCCTCATTCCCTTCTTTGAGTATAAATTCCCACTTACCCGTGCTGTACTGAGAGCTAAGACTAGGGTGACCAGATTTTAACATACGGTAAGGCGGGACAACAGGGCCAGAGGGGCGGGGCAGGGCAGGGCCTGACAACAAGGCAAACTTTGATAAGCAGTTCTCGATAATCACTTCTCAGCAATTATTAACATTATAAAGTTAACAAAAATAATATAAAACTCATATTCTGGCGAAATAGCCACATGGCAGCTGAAAACTGAATATTCCCTTCTTGTTCCCTCCCGTTCGTGCATTCTTTCCAAAAATCAGGACTTTTTTAAAATGCCGCGGGACACGGGACAAACTGTTGAAAAGCTGGACTTCTGGTCACCCTAGCTAAGACCCATCTCTGTCACCTACTGCAAAATCCCACTGCAGTGGTCTCTAACTTATCACGATGCTCCTGAATAAAGTCTTCCACAGCATACTTTGACAAGTATCACTGAATAATTTTTAACATACTGCTCTAAATTTTCCATCCCGTTTCTTTTCACTGGAAACCTCACTTAAGGCTCAATATCTGACTTCCCTATCGAAACTATGTCACTGTAGTACTCATATTTGACTGATGGGAGCAAGGAAGCAGCAAGGAACCTAGAACCCCGGGTCACAGTGACGCTCACTACAAAGCCAAGGCAAAGCACGACACACCTTCACGCTCTCTGTCACGTAAGGACAGCTGCACACCTTAGTCTCAACTGCGCCCACCGACATAGAAGCACGCTCCAACCCTGTTACACACTGATAACTATCTAACCGTGCCCGCCTGTCCATCCGAGATCAGACCACCCTCCTCTGAAGCTCAAGCCCCAAGCGCCAGAGGCTGCAGGCAGACGTCTCCTGGAGGAGCGCCTCCCGCAACTTCTCTCTCCCAGCCGAGTTCGGGACACAGCACAGGGTCTTTCCCGCAGCCACCCACGCCGACTTCTTCTTCAGGTAGGAGCAAGGCAAACATAGCCCACCAGAGATGCCGGAAGGGAGCCAGAGAGTCCGGTTTTCTCGTCGCCTGGGGAAATGCAGCCCAAGCCAGAGCAGCCAGAATTACAGACTCCCATAGGCAAAGGATTCCAGGCAGTGAAAGTAACCGGGTGGGAAACTACAGGGACAGACCGCCCCGCCCACAGCCCGAGACCCAGAGGCTTCTGGGAGTTGCGGCAATTCCTAGGAGTGCGCAAGCGCAGATGGCCCAACTAGCTGCACTATAAATCTAGCCTTCGGCGCGCGTTTCCACTGAGTTCTAGGGTGGTTAAGGAAAGGCGTCTCAGCTGCGCCGGGGCCAGGTAGTCTCTGGAATCCTTCTATTCCGAGGCCTCAAACCTGAGTGTGAGGGCACCGTGTAAACTTATTGCCGTGATTCCAAGGAGAATGCGTGCTTTACTGGGTGTAGAGTTCCTCAAAGAGGGACTCTGGGACAATTACGGCCCCTGAAACAACTACACAGCCCTGTGGAAAAGAATAAACGAAGACCCGACCTCTCACCACGTACAAAATCAACTCAAAACGTGAGCTAGGGAACCGGCAGCCACTGCTTAACACAACCAAAAGTCTTAACTACGCTATAGGACACGGTAACAGAATAAATTAGGACTGGCTAGAATTAAGATGGGGAAGGAATTGGCTGCTTTTTGGCCTTGCAGCTCATTAGTTATATTAGCATACTGACCCCACGATAGTTCCGGAAGGACTACGTAAAGAAAGGGGAGGGTGGCCAGGCATGGTGGCTCACGCCTGTAATCCCAGCACTTGGGAGGCCGAGGCGGGTGAATTGCCGGAGCTCACAGGTTCCAGACCAGTCTGAGCCAGACCGAGACCGCGTCTCTAAAAAATAGCCCGGCATTGTGGTGGACGCCTGTAGTCCCAGCTACTTGGGAGGCTGAGGCAAGAGGATCACTTGAACCCAAGAGTTGCTGTGAGCTAAGACGCCACTGAACTCTACTGAGGGAGACCAAGTGAGACTCTGTCTAAAAAAAGGGGAGGGGTGTCTCAGTTTTATGAAATCTCCCCGTTCCAAGAAATAATAGGAATATTCCCCTTACCAGTTTGGATTCTGCTTAGCCTGTGATTAAGCCAGTGCTTAAAGAAATCAAAAGAACCAAAGGAGCAGCTCTGGTCTGGGGCGGTAGCTCACCGCTGTAAGGTTAGCACTCTGGGAGCCAGAGGCAGGTGGATTACCTGAGCTCAAGAGTTGGAGTCCTGGCCAAGTGCCATGGCTGACGCCTGTAATCTTCGCACTCTGGGAGGCCGAGGCGGGTAGATTGCCTGAGCTAATCGTTGGAGACCAGCCCGAGTGAGTGCGAGACCTCTGTCTGTATAAAATAGCGGGGGTGGGCTATTGTGGCGGGCGCCTGTAGTCCCAGCTACTTGGGAGGCTGAGGCAAGCGAATCGCTTAAGCCCAAGAGTTTGAGGTCGCTATGAGCTAGGACGCAATGGCAACAGAGCGGGACTCTCTGTCTCAAACAAAACAAAATAAACAAAAAACCCCCCACCTCTTTGGTGAAAAACTTAGCCAGGATCATGGTGTAATAAGACAATGTTTTTCCTTTAAAAAAATTCAAGTGCGTGTGTAGAGTTAAGCTGTTTTACATGTATGATTTAATAAAAACAGTCCTAAAGAGAAAAAAAAAAAGGAAAATTCCTCCCCGACTTAATATTAAGGAACATATACACGGTTTTCTTCAGATCATTTTTACATTGAATTATTCAGTTTGTTTTGGTTATACCTTAACATAAAGAAATTAAGAAATATAGTTTCATTCCTATATACTATTAAAGTACTTAACATGATTAGTTATAAACCAATCCATTTCCAACCATATCAATAGTTACTTTTCCTGATGTAAATTAAAACAGCCTTTATGGAAAACGGTATGGAGGTTCATATACACCCAGTAAAACTACTTCTGGGTATATCCCCAGGAACTGAAATCAGTATGCCGTGGAAATATCTACACTATCATGTTCACTGCAGCCTTGTTGACAATAGTAACATAAGGAAGCAACCTAGGCATCCATCATCGGATGGATAAAGACAATACGATTTATATATATACAATAGAATATTATTCATTCTTTAAAAAGAGGGAAATTGGGTCATTTGCAACGTGAGTAAATCTGGAGGCCATTATGCTAAGTAATGTTCTTCTATGTGGAATCCAAAACAGTAAAATGTAAAAGCAGAGAGTAGAATGATGGCACCAGAGGCTGAGGGATGGAGCAAGGCGAGATATTGATAAACAGGGTACGAAGTTTCAGTTAGGAGGAATAGACTTGAGTGATTTATTGAACGGAACAGCAACAACAGATTAATAATAAATAATGCACTGCATATTTCAAAACAGCTAAAAGAGTAGATATTAAATGTTTTCACCACAAAAAATTAAGCATGTGAAGTGATGGGTTTAATTAAATTAATCCTTCCACTATGTAATCACATATCGAAATATATTGTACCCTGGAAACATATAAAATGTACAATTATCATTTCTCAATTTTTTTAAAAGTTAATTTTCCCATATCTTAGAACAAGGCTGGAGCTGCTTCAGGGGATAAAAGAGCAGAGTCCCCGCCCTCGTTACTCAACCTAGTGTGGAGTGCTGGCAGCCAAACGGCAGACCCCACCAAGCCGGCCTGTTGCAGGAAAACCTGGAATTAAAACTGACAGACACTTACACCAACAATATAGAAGAAGGGACCATTAATTGCCAGAGAGAACTCAGGGGTCTCAAGGCATGAAATGCTGAGTTCCAGGGAACCGGTTTTTCCCAAACTCTTTTATACTTTCTTTTTCAGCTCAATATCAGCTGCATAGTTACAGTTACAACAGAGTACAAAGAGTTAATGATGAGCTGCATAGTTACAGTTACAACAAAGAGTACAGAGTTAATGATGAGCTTTCTCAGACCTTTCTCAGGGCGCTGTTATTTGTTACATAGCTTTTCCCCTAAGGTTATATTAGCTCAGTGTAAGGTTTCTTCTTATCTTTGGGGGAGGAGTTCTTCTGCAGCTGTCTGCTACTTTCCCAGGATCATTAAGAAGTATAAGATTTATTTCTCCCTCTTGAGGCTCCACGTGCACAAGCCCAGCTGAGGCTTTGGGGAGTCGGAGTTCTCAGATTTCTGGGTCCACTTGTCCCTCTGGATTCCCAGGACACAGGGGACATGCCTTTGTATCAGCTACCTCGGCCAGCGTATCCCGTCCTTAAATTCACATACTCCCACTAGAAGCAAAACTAAAACCTTCCAGAGCCGGCACGGAGAAGGACCCCAGGCGGCCTTGCGTTTAACGAGGATTTGGGGCACTGGGTCACTTATCCCATAAAGCACCGCGGGCACGGATCGTCAGGCTTGAACTACATTTCCCAGAAGGCAACGGGCACGTTCGCTCTATGGCTTCCCCTCAGATTTGGCGTAGTTCTGCTTTGCAAGGTGAGTTAAACTCCTGTGTATATAATAGGAACTGGGTTGTGGTGGGCTGGGCTCTTGGGTGGCCAGGATCAAATTGGAGCTCGTTCTGAACTGATGTGGGTGGTGGAGGAAGCCTGTGATATGCACGGACCAGTTGTTTGTGGAATATCAGGCCTGTGGGTCCGTGAACAACAGAGGAAGTGTTTGTATACGTATGTGAGCAAATACTGCATTTGTCAGATGGGGAATGTGTGTGTGAAAGAGTGAGAGTTTATGTGTGTGTATGTAATGCAAGAGAAGCTGCGTGTGAGAGGGCTGGGTTATGCCTCCTTGACCATGGGTGCGGTTGTGGTACAGTGTGGAGTTATCTAAAAATCCTTCTAATCTTTCAAATTGTCTGTTTCTGGTGGGAAGTATTATGTAAAATGGAATGGACGGGCTAAAAGTTACATGGTAACACTAAGGCCTCCCTTTCCTGTGGTGTCTATTTTCTTTTACAGCTGTGGATGTTCTTTGTGCTTCTGTAGAAGAACCTCAAGGAGGTCTCACCTGTTTTTGCAGATATAAAACCATGGCATGTGTAAGTCGATGTTTCCTTCTCATTGAAATGCATAATATAAATGCTTTCATTGACTGTTCTGAAGCTTCCTACATGAAAGAAACCCATTCAATTCTCTGCTTCTGGGTTTATTCTATACCAGTGAACAATGGTCCCAAATAATCCAGTGTCCTCTATGTGTGGCCTGGTTTACTCTAACCAGTGTTTATGTATTTGCTGACAAGATTATTTATTATCTCTTACATGCCTAATCATTTATGAGGGTAGTGATGGACGAATGAGGAAGTTGAGTCTCATAAAGAAGAGATTTGAGCTTCCAGGGTGGCGCCGGTCCCATATGCCTGAGGTAGCAGGTTCAAACCCAGCCCCAGCAAAAAAAAGCTAAAAAAAAAAAAAAAGATTTGAGCTTCCAGGTCAGACTGTAGTTGGAAGAATTGGGGATGGAGGAGCCCATTCAGCCAAATAGAGAAGGAGGTGGGGACAAAGTCTCATTCTGCTACCCAAGCTAGAGTGTCATGGCCTCAGCCGAACTCACAGCAACCTCAACTTCCTGAGTTCAGGTGATCTTCCTGCCTCAGCTTCCCAAGTAGCTGGGACTACAGGCACCCACCACAACTCTTGGTTCATTTTTTTTCTTTTTTTCTTTTTCTTTTTTTTTCATTTTTTTGAGACAAAGTCTTACATTGTCCGTGAGTGAGTAGTAGAGTGTCATGGTGCCATAGCTCACAGCAACCTCAAACTCTTGGGCTGAAGCAATCCTCTTGCCTCAGTTTTTCATATTTAGTAGAGATATGGTCCCATTCTTGCTCAGATTGCTATCAAACTCCAGAGCTCAAGCAATCCACCTGTCTCTACCTACTAGAGTGTTAGGATTACAGGTGTGAGGTACCATGCCCGGACTATTCAATTTTTTTAGTAGAGACGGGGTCTCACTCTTGTGTAAGCTGGTCTCCAACTCCTGAACTCAAGTAATCCTCCTTCCTACCCTTTCAGAGTGCTAGGATTACAGGCATGAGCCACTGCACCCAGCCAACATGAATTTTCTAGGTACATGTGGTGAAGCCTTGTAATAAATGGTCCTAATCTTACTGTAGGCTAAAATCTAGTACTTTCTGAAGCTTTTAGAATTTAATAACAATATAATTTAGGACTTTCTAATATAGGAATCATAATTCTTTGTAGGAAAGCCCTGACCAATAAATTATATGGCTATTTTAGTGCTGACCAGGATGTGCTGACATTGAATGACTTTGATATAATTCTGGATCATCCTGCATTAATATTTTTTAACTTGGCAACCAAAAAAGTGTTCATAAGAGGTTTTTTTTTTTTTTTGAGACAGCATGTAACTTTGTTGCCCTAGATAGAGTGCCTTAGAGACGTAGCTCATAGCAACCTGAAACTCTTGGGCTCAAGCCATCCTCTTGTCTCAGCCTCCCAAGGAGCTGGGACTGCAGGTGCCTGCCACAATGCCTGCCTATTTTTAGAGACAGGGTCTTACTCTTGCTCAATCAGCTCAGGCTGATCTCAAACTCCTGAGCTCAAACAATTCACCTGCCTCTGCATCCCAGAGTGCTGGGATTACAGGCAAAAGCCACCATGCCCAGCCTAGGATTTTTTTTTTTTCTGTTAGGAGACTCTCGTTCTCTTGCCCTTGTAAGAGTGCAGTGGCAACATTGTAGCTCACACCAACCTCAAACTCCTGGGCTCAAGCGGTCTTCCCACCTCAGCCTCTGGAGTAGCTGGGACACAGATTTGGACTACCATGCCCAGATAATTTCATTCTGTTTTTTATAGAAAAGGGGTCTCATTCTTGTTTACACTGGTCTTGAACTCCTGGCCTTAAGCATTCCAAGCATGAAATATATAACTGAGGGGCTCAGCGTCTGTAGCTCAGTGAGTAAGGCACCAGCCACATACACTGAGGCTGGCAGCTTGGAGCCCAGCCCAGGCCACTAAACAACAATGACAACTGCAACCAAAAAAAATAGCCGAGATATTGTGGCAGGTGCCTGTAGTCCCAGCTATTTGGGAGGCTGAAGCAAGAGAATTGCTTAAGCCCAAGAGTTTGAGGTTGCTATAAGCTGTGATGCCACGGCACTGTACCAAGGGCGACATAGTGAGACTCTGTCACCAAAAAAAAAAATATATATATATATATATATAATATATATATATATATATGTATGTGTGTGTGTGTGTGTGTATAATTAAGGGACTTTTACATAAGGCAACAGGAAAGAAGAAAGACTGAAATTAGAGAATAAAATTGTATGAGCTGGGCATGCTGGCTCATGCCTGCAATCCTAGCACTTTGGGAGGCTGAGGTAAGTGGATTGCTTGAGCTCAGGACTTCAAGATCAGCCCAAGCAAGAGTGAGACTCCATCTCTACTAAAGATAGAAAAATTATCGAGGCATTATGATGGGTGCCTGTTGTCCCAGCTACTTGGGAGGCTGAGACAAGAGGATCTCTTAGGGTGGCGCCTGTGGCTTAATGAGTAGGGTGCTCACCCCATATACCGAGAGTGGTGGGTTCAAACCCAGCCCCGGCCAAACCGCAACAAAAAAATAGCCGGGTGTTGTGGCAGGCACCTGTAGTCCTAGCTACTTGGGAGGCTGAGGTAAGAGAATCGCCTAAGCCCAGGAGTTGGAGGTTGCTGTGAGCTGTGTGACGCTGCCACAGCACTCCACCGAGGGCAGTAAAGTGAGACTCTGTCTCTACAAAAAAAAAAAGATCTCTTAAGCCAAAGAGTTTGAGGTTGCTGTAAGCTATGATGCCATGGCATTCTACCCAGGGTGAAAGAATGAGATTGTGTCTCAAAAAGGAAAAAATTAGGGCGGTGCTTGTGGCTCAGTGAGTAGGGTGCCAGCCCCATATACTGAGGGTGGTGGGTTCAAACCCGGCCCTGGCCAAACTGCAACAAAAAAATAGCTGGATGTTGTGGCGGATGCCTCTAGTCCCAGCTACTCTGGAGGCTAAAGCAAGAGAATTGCCTAAGCCCATGAGCTGGAGGTTGCTGTGGGCTGTGACACCATGGCACTCTACCAAGGGCGACAAATAAACACTGTCTCTTAAAAAAAAAAAAGAAATTAAAATGTTGTCTTGGGCTATATGTTAAATATGTAAGTACTGGCCTGGCACATTGGCTCACACCTGTAATTGTAGCACTCTGGGAGGTTGAGGTGGTTGGATTGCTTGAGCTCACGAGTTTGTGACCAGCCTAGCCAAAAGCGAGACCCCATCTCTACTAAAAATAGAAAAAATTAGGTAAGCATGATGGTGCATGCCTGTAGACCCACCTATTCAGGAGGCTGAGACAAGAGGATCACTTGAACCCAGGAGTTTGATGTTACTATGAGCCATGATGATGCTATTGTACTCTACCCAGGGTGACAGAGTGAGACTAGATCTCAAAATAATAAAAATAAAGAATAACAATAAAAAACAACACATAAACACAATGAAAGCTGATTAGAAAAAGAAAGTTTGTGTATATTTTTTGTGATATTTAATACCACAGATAAGAAAAAAAAGTCCTCAGAAAGTCATCCTGCAGTCCTTGGGCTGTAGGTTTTATACCTCTATTATGTGTTTTGTTTTGTTTTGAGACAGAGCCTCAAGCTATTGCCCTGGGTAGAGTGC
Organism: Galagoides demidoff; assembly: GCA_963574575.1. Taxonomy (NCBI): domain Eukaryota; kingdom Metazoa; phylum Chordata; class Mammalia; order Primates; family Galagidae; genus Galagoides; species Galagoides demidoff. The sequence continues at coordinate 30,057 of CAUYQV010066168.1, forward strand.
TATGGCATCACAGCTCACAGCAACCTCCAACTCCTGGGCTTAAGCGAGTCTCCTGCCTCCACCTCCCAAGTAGCTGGGACTACAGGCGCCTGCCACAACACCTGGCTATTTTGGGGGTTGTAGCCATCATTGTTGTTTGGCAGGCCCAGGCTGGATTCGAACCCACCACCTTAGGTATATGTGGCTTGCGCCTTAGCCCCGTGAGCCACAGGCGCTGAGCCAAAGCACTGGGATTTTAAGCATGAGCCACTGTACCCAGTGGCTCTCTTAAGATTAATCTTAATTGTCTTTTGACAATATATCTGAAATATTTTTCATGTCCTTAAATACATTTCCTACTCACATTTGATGGCTGTGTTGTGTCTATTACATGCATGTTCTGTTCTTTTTTTTTTTTGTAGAGACAGGGTCTAACTTTATTACCCTCGGTAGTGTGCTGTTGCATCACAGCTCACAACAACCTCCAACTCCTGGGCTTAGGTGATTCTCAGCCTCCCAAGTAGCTAGGACTACAGGCACCCGCTACAACACCCAGCTATTTTGTTGTTGTTGTTGTAATTTGGCCAGGGCCAGGTTTGAACCCGCCACCCTCACCCTCAGTGACGCCCTACTCACTGAGCCACAGGTCCCACCTATGTGTTCTGTATTTACTAACCAATTTGGCTGGACTCAACACAAAACCAGGCTGAAGCAATTCCTTCTGTGTTGTATTATCTCCCATATGTTGACCAATTTCATCTGATCCCTGATGCTATAAAAGAGGTTCTGTTTTGGATGATAAAGCCTCTTTCAGCCTTGTTAAGTAGGAATGAAGGCAGATGGACCTACCTAGGAAGACTGAGCAGCCTAGCAGCCTAATCTCAGGGCTAGATCAACCTCCTCAAGAGGGCGACTTGTCCCCAAAACCTCCTGCCCTAGTGACTGGATCTGATTTCAGTGCAGAAATGACTTATTCTACAACTACCTTTGTATAGCTATGTTTCCTGGGGTTTGAGGGCGATCATCTTCTCTTTTTCCTTAAATTATATGCACACTTGTGGGGGACTAATTTTGGAAGGAAAAATGTAGGAGCAGAAAGATTTTATTAAATTAAACAATATTGGGAACACTAAAACTTTTTTCTTCTCTCAGCTCTGGATTCTCTGGAGTTTGAATATTTCCAGTAGTGGAATCCTCAGGAGGACTGATCAAGTCTTACATTTCTAAAGCCATGACCTGTGTAAGTTGATAATTTCTTTTTCTTTGCAATACTATGATTTTAGGTTATGTGGGGTTTTTCATTAACCTAAAGCTTCCTATTTAAGAAGGACTCATTCAGTTGTCTGCTACCCAATTTCTTTTAATGCAGTAAATAGTGACAGCAAATAACTCCATTTCCTCCCTGAATGTTTGTGTATTTATTATCTAGTTTACTCAATACTTTTATATGCTTATTTGTCAGCCAGAAGCTATGATAGAACAGTAAAAAAGTAGAGTCTCATGGAGGAAATAGTTGAGCTTCCCATATAGATTCCTAGTTTGGTGAATAGGGATCCTATCTGAGTACCATAGATTACTTTTGTTGGCACCATAATCTAACCAACTGATCTATCCAGGCATCTCAACTAGGTTACTTTTAAATTCTCCTCACACCTGAGTTTTCTAAGCTAATAAGATAGGATTTATCGGTTGGTCTCAGTCTTACTGTCTGATAAGATCTCATGTTTTTTGAGAATTTTAGAATGATTAGGAATGTATCATAGATCTTGAGAGATAAGTATATATGTTATGGTTGAATGTGTTCTGTTGAACTTGGGTGACATCTTTTTGATTGAGTCATCTTAAATCAGTATACAGGAAGAACAAAAGTTTTGAGAAAATAAAGTATTGAGTGAGTGACAGAATATGGCAATGAATGAAAATATTATCCTAATGAGTAAATGTGTTGATTTCTAGAATTGGGAAAAGCTTTTCCAATTTTATCCAACCAAGTACCTGAAGGTAAAGGATGGATTAAGTCTGAGATGATTGTTATGCAGCCAATACAAAATGTATTTGTTGGCTCGGCGCCTGTGGCTCAATCGGCTAAGGTGCCAGCCACGTACACCTGAGGTGGCGGGTTCGAATCCCCAGCCTGGGCCTGCCAAACAACAATGATGGCTGCAACCAGAAAATGGCCAGGCGTTGTGGCGGGCACCTGTGGTCCCAGCTACTTGGGAGGCAGAGGCAGGAGACTCACTTGAGCCCAGAAGTTGGAGGTTGCTATGAGCTATGATGCCATGGCACTCTACCCAGGGGGATAGCTTGAGGCTCCAT
>CAUYQV010066169.1:0-13946 GCA_963574575.1 Galagoides demidoff
TTGTGGTGGGCGCCTGTGGTCCCAGCTGCTTGGGAGGCGGAGGCAGGAGACTCGCTTGAGCCCAGGAGTTGGAGGTTGCTATGAGCTGTGATGCCATGGCACTCTACCCAGGGGGATAGGTTGAGGCTCCGTCTCAAAAAAAAAAAAAAGAAATAATCCCTTCGAATGGGGGCAGTGCCCAAACAAGACAGTAGGGGGCCTGCTCTTGAGAAACTTGCTTTTTGAAGGGAGAGGGGAGGGTCTGGAGATGGGGAAGATGGGCCAGAAACAGATACAGATAAACTAGAAAAGATAAGAGAGTGGTGAGCGCTTTGTGGAGAGTAATGTGGGGTTAGAGGAGACACGTGCCTGGGTGGAGACTGAGAGTGGGAGGTTGAGGAAAGGGGGTTGGGTAGTTAGGGAAAGCTTCTCTGGGGAGGTGACACCCAAGCCAGGGCTTGAGTGACAAGAAGGAGCCCAGTTTGGTAGGAATAAGCTTGGGGGGCTGGAAGGACTGAGTAGAAATTGGCTTGGCTGGAACAAGGTGAGGACCTGAACAGACAGGAGGCTGGTGGTACAGACACCCCATATGTGCTTTCAAGATACAGGCAACGGGGCTTGCCAATGAATTAGATGCACTTGGGTTTTAGTTAAGCAGATGAGAAGTTGTTTGTTGAACTGTGGAAGGTAGAGGTGGGGCTGGCTGGAGGGACACCATGGGCCCCTTCCTGTCAATTCACTCTTTCTCACAGAGTGGACTTGTGCATACATGCCTTTGTTGAGGTAGGTAAGGCAAGTTTCTCTTGTTTATTACTAAACCAACAAATACTGACTTATATAGTCAATATGATGGGCCTGGGATAGTGCTAGAAGCTGAGGCACAGAGGGGGAAAAAAGGAGGCTTAGAGGCTGTATTCTCTGGAGCCTTGGGTTTCTCACCCCTGAACTGAAGTGACCCCGGCACCCAACAATGGCTAATAGTATGAATGTTTTCACTTGCTATCCACTGACTAGTGGTTGTGGAAAAAATTCCATACCTGTTTGAAAACAAAAGACAGAAAGAAAAAAATATACCAACTCAAGACTGTAAGCTACAATTACAGGGACTATGACCATCTTGTTGATCTCCACACCCTGATGTCTTCTATAATGCCTGGTGCATAGTGATATTGAATAAATAGTTGTTCAGTGAAGGGGGTAATGAACTTGTCTCAGTTTTAGGACTCAATCTCAGGCCGGCTTTTAAGAAGCTGACTGTGGGCTCGGCGCCTGTGGCTCAATCGGCTAAGGCGCCAGCCACGTACACCTAAGGTGGCGGGTTCGAATCCCCAGCCCGGGCCCGCCAAACAACAATGATGGCTGCAACCAAAAAATGGCCGGGCGTTGTGGCGGGCGCCTATGGTCACAGCTACTTGGGAGGCGGAGGCAGGAGACTCGCTTGAGCCCAGGAGTTGGAGGTTGCTATGAGCTGTGATGCCATGGCACTCTACCCAGGGGGATAGCTTGAGGCTCCGTCTAAAAAAAAAAAAAAAAGAAAGGAATACAGGAGTAAAAAGCACCGGAGCTTCTGGCAGAGAGAAAGACCCAAGTGGAAGGTCTCTACATGGGCTCTTTAGGGTTGTTAGGTCTTGAGAATTACACTTGGCCAGGACTTGGCAGGTGGAAACACATTTTCAAAGTGAATGAGTGTTATTGTGAAATGAATGAACGCAGTCTTCAAAATGTTAGGGCATTCCTTTCATGAAATTGCCCAGGCGTAGGAAATCTTGGGTCCCCTGTCCAGCCTTAAATGGTTCTGTATTTCAATTTTAAACTGAGACTAAACAATTGTAATAGAAGACTTTCTTCCTTTGAACTTCCTACATCTCGTGACATTAGACAGGCCAAACTAGGAAATTTCTTTGATTATTATAGAATCATACATCAGAAGATGTCAGAATATTGTCCCATTGCTTACAAACTATGTTTTTATTGCTCTTGAAAAGCACATTTACCTCTTTGTGATCTGTCTCTAAAGGTTTTCAGTTTCTATCACTTAGAGGATACAAATTAATATAGCTATAGTGTGTAGATAATTTTTAAATACACAGCTTATACTCTTTCTGTATTCTTAAAGGACAACAAAATAAATGACTTGACATTGATAATACTGAATACATTATGTCAAATAATGATATCATATTTCATTATCTCTTGATATCCCCCAAGTTCACCAACCTGCCTGATTTGATGTTTAGCAAAAAAATTCATCAGAAAGATATATGGGGTGGCTCCATGCCTGTAGCTCAGCAGCTACGGCACCAGCCACATACACCAGAGCTGGCGAGTTTGAACACAGCCCTGGCCTGCCAAACAACAGTGACAACTACAACAAAAAAAATAGCCAGGCATTGTGGGGGCCCCTGTAGTCCCGGATACTCAGGAGGCTGAAGCAAGAGAATCAGTTAAGCCCAAGAGTCTGAGGTTGCTGTAACGTCAGGGCACTGTACCGAGTGGGACATAGTAAGACTCTGTCTCAAAGAAAAAAAAGAAAAAAAAAACCAAAGATATGTGGGTAAGCTGCAAGTTTTCTTCTAAAGAAACCTCTACTTAAATCTTAACAAAAATCAGATTGTCTCTCTCTAGGCTGCTGGGGCAGGACACAGAATGAGTGTGCCACTTCCCTCCTAAAGTTACTCTTACAATAGGACTGCACAATATTGAGCACAGAATTTATAACTAACACTCCAAGTGTGTGCTGTACGCTCTCTGTGGTTTGGGTCGAGGCTGCAAAGAAAAATCCCCAGAAAATATGGGGAACGCTTGAAGAGGAGCCATCCCTAGGGGAACAAAGGTGTGTGGAGGCTTGGAAAACACGGCAAAGTGTAAGAAAACGGTGGGGGAGGTTTAATTACTTTGGAAAGAAAAGGCTGTTTCAGACATATGGAAGGTTATTATCAAGAGATTGCTCACAAGCTGTTCTCCAGTTTCAACAAGGTGGGAGGCAGTGAAATTCCAACACTATAGGATTAAACGAGCAGAATTAGATTGGGTGAAATCTGGAAGTTCTCAAGAAAATGAGTTGTTGCCGGGAAAATGGGTTATCAGGAGAAGCGGAGGAGCTCTTGCCTGCACTGCTGTGAAGAATATAATAATGCCCATTTATCTTCTAATGATTTAGATGTAAGGTTCCCTGAAAGGAGAGAAATGACCTGGGTACGAGTTGGAAATGAAAATTTTAAACATTCTCCTTTCCTGGCTGCTCATCCACCCACATTTGAGCTAAATATTAAGAGGAGAGAGTCAGGCAGACTTAATTAGCTGCCTTTTGGCGGTGACGTTATTACATAACAGTTCAACGTGCTTCGTGCCAGATGAAGCAAGTATAAACCAGTGTTGGTTTTTCTTCCTCAGCTTCCAGCCCAGTGAATCCAGTTAGGGAAAAAAGGTTTTCTTCGATATTTCTCAGGTCTACTTTTGAACCCTGGACCCGGGACAGGAGACTGGAGTCAAAGGTGGGCTCCAGGAAGCGACCCCGGGAAGCCCGGTACACAGGCTCAGGGGCTCTTTCTAAGTGTCGCCTGTAGCTGAAAGCTGTAGTGTTTTCAACTGGGTCTGCTCACTGTATAAGTCTCATCTGTACAAGTTGTTAACCAGGTCACGGTAAAAGTGAGAACTTTAACATACGGAGAGTTAGTGACCACAGAAAGCAGTCTCCATCCCTAGAAAAAGAAGAACAGTTGGAATTGTTAAAACTATAACCTGACATGTCCCTCTAAGACCCAGACTTCTGGGCTGAGGGTGGAGGCAGCGAAGCGTGTCCTGTAAGTGTAAAATTCACACCGCCTTCCGCTGCTGCCCTGAGAGGGATGCCTCGCTCAGGTGCCATTCAGGGCTCTCAAGCAGAGAGAAGCTCCTAGAAGCCTTCTGGGCACCGGCAGAGCATCTCTCTCCACCCTACAGCCTGCAGTCTCCCTGGAGCGCAGAAAGGAGGCTTTCAGAGCCCGCCTGCCCCCGCCCCGGCCTCCAGCACCAGGCCAAGCTGAGAAAGGCCAGGTGGACAAAGCTCCAAACCCTTAGCACAACCTACACTGATGCGGCCCTGTAGTCTGAGCCGCGACCTCTGCCCTAAATCCCAGGACGCTGACCTTGCACGAAGCCCACCTGGACCGGGCTCCACCCGCTGCATCCTGACACCGTCCTCTACTAAACACTTCACGGGAGTCCCGCTCCATCTCACACCGTCTGCGAACTTCCAGGAATGGGTGATGGCTTTCTCAGGCAGCTGGAAGTTCACGATGCAAGAAAACATAGCCTGGTTACTCCGAGTCACCATCACGTCCCGAACTGAAAACCAAACCGACTCATCCCCCCAGGGCCGCTCCCACAGGGCCTTGCCCCTCCCTGGACAGTCCACCCGAGCCTGAGGACCTTGGAGCAGCCCCGGCTGCAGCCGAAGCATCGGGAGGCCTCCTGGAGTTGCGTTGGGCGGGAACACGAGGTCTGGGCTCCACCTGCCTTCCCAGCCCCAGGCCCTCTGGCCTCCTGGAGGTCTGTCGCCCAGGCAGAAGAAGGTGGAATCTTGGCGGCTTCAGCGGGTTCCTACTGGTTTGCTTGGTTCTCTGACCCGCCTTCTATGAGCTTCCTCCCCGGCTCTTCCTGGCCCTTTTCATCTGTGAAGCCTGCCCATTTCTCCCACTTGAAGTCTGGGCCACCACTGCCTCCCTGCCACGCAGTGGGAGCTTTAGGTAAGTCCTCACCGCAGGGAGGGATGCAGGCCTGGGCTGTGGAGAAAGGAAGCGTCAGGATGCTAAAGTCGCACGGGGGATCCTATCTGCAGCCCCCCTGGCCTGAAGGATCCGCGGGGTCCCACGCAGGCCTCCGCCGGGGTGGGGCCAAGTTCACAGTATCACACCGGGGGATCCAGCCAGACCTGCGGCGTCCACTAAAAGGGTTAGTCCTCGGCAAAGTGGGGGTTGGGGGTAGGAGGTGACACGCAGGTCTGTGGCCAGCCCTGAGGAGGGAGGGGCTACCAAGGAAGGAAGGGTGCTAGAGCCTAGGGGACCTTGGAAGGAGACTGGACCAAACCGGGAGGCCCACTGGAGAAGGCGTGTGGCCAGGGTAGAAGTAGCCCTGTAAGGGAGCCCAGCTGGAGAGAAACATTTCACAGAGTGCCCAGGGCCGGCCACGGAGATCCTGGCGTGGTCTGGGTCAGGAACATCCCAAGATGGGTCCTGGCTAGAGAGGAAACCTTCCATGGAAGGAGCGGAGCCAGATCCAGAGTGTTCGAGGCAGGGAAAAGTCACCCTCCAAGGAAGGGCTAGAGATTGGGTCGGGATTTGAGACTACAGGGAGAGAGAGGATGTGAATCTAAGGGGCGACAGTTTCCTAATGGCGTGTGTTTCTGGGGGCCCCGGCAGCAAACAGCCAAGGAGTCCATTTTACCTTCCATCATCTGTAAATGACCTCCTTCATTTTCTCCGCAGCATCAGAGAAGGCAACCTCAGAAGGCCCTGGAGGGCAGAGGGGCGCCTTTGTATAAAGGCCCTTCCCCTAGGCCTGGCCTAGCTTGGCAGGATGAATTACCATGGGGTCTGCACCCCTCCCCGACCCCTCCTATACTGTGCCTCTCCTGTTTCCAGGGCCTCTGTCCTCCCCTCATCCTAGTCTGTGTACTGTAAAGGTGGATGTGTCCCCAAGTCTCTTCTGCACCTCCAGTCTCCCCAGCATGGAAACCCTCCCTGGCCTGGTCTGCATTTATCTCGTTGGTGGGCGGGGAGGCAGGAGAAAGATCAAATTTCTCACCAAGGTGTACTTCTCCTCCTCCGTTCCCTCCCTCCTGCCCACCTTTCATTTCCTTTAATATGAAAAGGACCACATTTGCTAGCACCTCAGGGCCTTCACACATCCTGGTTTCTGTTTCTAGCACATTCTGCCCCTACTCCTAGTCATCCTCAGGTCCTACATCTCAAGTGTCAGCTCCCCAGTGGCCTTCCATCAACATAAATCTAACCTAGAGTCCCATTCCCTTCACCCATACCTCTCCCCGCACTGGGCACTTACATCCATCCATCTCCCTAGTGCAGTGTTCTTGGAACCCAGAAGAGGGCCCCAAGCCTTAGAAAGTGCTCCACAAATATGTGTACAAAGAATTGGAACTGGAGACCACAGTAGTGGTCTGTGGTCCAAATCCATCCCCTGGATGTGTTAAATTTGTCCTGTAAAGTGTTTTGTTTGGGTCAGCCATCTGTGGTTCAAAGGAGTAGGGTGTCTGTTCCATGTGCCAGAGGGCCAAAAACTGCAAAAAAAAAAAAAAAAAAGGGGGGGGGGGTTGTTTTCCTTTTTAAACCAGTTTCCAATATACAAAGTTTGAGAAAGTCACATAAAATGTTTGGCAATTTTTTTTTTTTTTTTTTGCAGTTTTTGGCCGGGGCCAGATTTGAACCCACCACTTCCCGTATATGGGGCCAGTGCCCTGCTCCTTTGAGCCACAGGCACCACCCAGTGTTTGGCAACTCTTTAAAAAATAACTGGAAGGGCTGTAATGCAGAGGTGGCATTTCCATCAGGCAGGCATTAGCCGCAGCTCAGCAGCAGCCACTCCATTTACCGAGGACGTTCCTTGGCCACCTCTCCAGGTCCCCAGCCTCTACTCATTTCTACTCCTCTTTCACCCTTTGATATCCTCTTTGTGGGTGTTTGGATTTTGACCATTGTAATGGCCAAACCTCCAAACTCTCAGGTTTTGTGGCCTTTTCCAGTGGGGAACAAAGAGAAAGTAGATGGCTAGATCGATTTTTGTGGTAGTTTTGGAAATGAGAAATATGGCAGGGTGTTATGGGTTAAATCGTGTACCAACCTAAATTCATATATTGAAGTCCTAAGGTCTGGTACCTTAGACTGTGACTGTACTTGGGAGGCAGGGTTCTTAAAGTGTGACTAAATTAAAATGGAAGTGACAACAAAACCTTGATCTCAAACTTGTGGCCTCCAGAATTGTGAAAAAATAAAGTCCTGTCATTTAAGCCACTATGGTACTTTGTTACAAAACAATCCTTCTATTAGTGTCCCTTAGCAACTGATACAGAAATTGTCAGTTGCCTCCAAATACTTTTCCCTTCAGTAACAGGACACTGCATTTTATCTGGGAACAGGCCCCCCAACTAAAAGCCTTCACTGCTCAGCCTTCCTTGTGGTTAGTTGTGATCCAGTGACCCATTATAGCCACTAAAATGAAAGTGGAAGTGTCACATGTAAGTCACAAGAGGTCACCTTAGAAGGGAGGTGGTGCCATCTGATTGATCTCTTTCCCCCCATCTTACTGCCTGAAACTTGGTTTTGATGGCTGGAGCTCTAGCAGCCATACAGGTATGTGAGGATAAGGGCTCTACCCTAGCATGGTAGACCAGAAAGCTAGAAGCAGCTTGGGGCCTAAAAACTGAAGTTGCTATCCTAGACTAGTTTTAGGTAACTACCTTATGATGTGTTTGCTATGGGAGAAATAAACTTTCACATTTGCTTAAGGCATTGCAGGGAGTGGGAGAAGGGTTCCTCTGTGACTTAAAGCCATAAAAAAGAGAAATAAACTACTATGGGAGAAATAAACTTTCTCATTTGCTTAAGCCATTGCAGAGAGTGGGGGGAAGGGTTCCTCTGTGACTTAAAGCCATGATATTGGCAAGTGAGTGGTTGACATGATGATCTTCAGGCATGTGCCAGGGCAGAGGAGGGCACTGAAGCCGAGCAGTGGGTTCAGAATGAGGGGTCAAGGGCTTAGAGGTCTCCCCTTGACCACAGGCAGGAAGGTGGTCTTGAAATGGCAGGATGCTCATGAGGATGTGGTCAGAGTGGGGTGTTCCAAGGAGAGGCCAGGATGTGGGAGGACTCATCTGCAGCATATCAGGCCCCAAACCAAATGACCCACGGAGAGGGTGAGTGTGAGATATGCCAGGCAAGCCATGGTGTCAGGGTGGGTTTAAATAAATAAAAAGACAGACAGACAGACAGACAGGCAGAGCTGAGAGACGTTTATTTAAAAACTACCTCCAGTTCCACCTGACATTTTCAAGCCCACCTCTTAGTCACTCACAGCTCTTCACAGGTGCTCTTTCCAATCTGTGCTGTTGTAACACCGAACTCTTCATCTAAAATAGCCTCCCCCACTCTCCTATAGAGTAAGATCAGGGCAAATGCCACATCTCTCTTAAATCCCCCCTGATTTTCTCGAGAGCCCGTCTCTTATCCTTAGGACTGTCTGACCACCCCTGTCTCACAGTTGAGGCTGCCGCAGCGAGGCGGCTGTCTGTCTCTGTCTTCATTATTGCTCGGAAGTTTTGGATCCCTGAAGTGTTCTAACGTGTTCTCATATGCAGCAGGTGCTCCATACACCTCCTCAATTGCATTCAGGTACAAGAAATACGGTGAATCTTTCATACTAGGAGGAATGGGATTGCCTTTAGTCTGGACAGACAAATGTCTCTGGATGCCTTGCACGGGTCTTGGCCCTGAAAATTCTTACCACATAGACATGAGCCATACCAGCACATTTCGTTTCATCATGTGACCTTTTGCAGACCTCAGGAAGATCACTAGATATATCAAATAGCCACCAACAACAAAGAAATAAAATCGGTCACTGACACTTAAATGACCCCATGCACGAGGGCAAACGGGTGACTTCATAATAAAGAACCCATGCGCTGTAAAGCAACATGGGTTTCTTCACTGTGACGATCCTGCAAGCTAATAGCTTTACAGGAAGATTTTTTCCTTTCCTCCTTTTACTTTACTGTGTTCCTTATCTTGCCTTTGCAGCCATTAACACACAATCAGATCGGCTGTGCTCAAAAGGCCTTGAACCTGTGACTTTAATAATTATGTGAATGACCTTTCCAAACTCATTTGAAATCTGGTGGCGAGCTGGGAGGGTAAGAACACATCCAATTTCCTGCCCTTTTTAGTACCTGCTTATCTTTCTTTCAGATAGCATTTACAAATCATCTTTTGTTACATTCCATCAAACGACCATTAGGAAACCAGGATATTAAGTAATTTTTTTCCCTCTTTTATATGTTTATTGCAAATAAAAGGGCACCAGTTATAAATCCCTAAAGTCATTTTTTCCTGTAGTTTATATTTTCTTTCCTCAGTCCTTAGCTTAGCTGACTCAAATTGCCGCTCCTGTGTCCCACTGTAACCGTGAGAATGACAAATATTCCTCAGAGAGTTCCCACAGTCGGCAACTGGCGAACATTCCTGAGAGAACCAGCTCTTTAGTTACAGATTGATGATTTATTAATACTGTTTATTTGGAACTGCCAGTCACTAAGGACTGTCGGAATTAAAAATGAATTGGAGTTATGTGGTCTTCGTCTATCAAACTAAAATCAAATTACTTAATCCTTAGAGGGACAGAAGATCCAGGGATAGTGTCAGTTTCTGGCTCTAGGAATCAATAAAGGTTTAGATTTCACAGGAAAATGGTACATTATGGAATCAAGAAAATGAGCCTTGTCATCTGTCGGTTGCTTTAGTAATTGGTAAGAACAAAGACACATCTTCATTTAAAGTGGTGCCCAAAGGTAATAGATTCTGAAAGAACCTCAGAGGTTGCGTACCCTGCCCTCAATTGGTAGAAGGGAGACTCAACTCCACGAGGAACAGCGAGACTAAGGCCTGTGGCTGTTCTGCCCAGACTAATGGTTTGACACTTCTTCATTTAATACTCTACATTTTCAGCATTTTTCCAGAGTGCCAGCTATGAAAGAAAATGTTTTATTTACTCATTTACTTTTGCACTCAATGATGTGATCTATTTCTAGGAAAACAGGACCAATTTGTTATTCACATTTGGAGTCACAGCTAACTGGGATCATATGTCCAGCTTTTCCAGGGCTGCTATAAAACCACTTAATCTGCCTCAGCAGAGAAACTATACACATTGCGAGACTAAACAGCCAGCAAGTGGTGGAGGCAGAACTTGGGCTCCCGAGGCAAGCCCCTGCTCTTCTCCATTTACCAGGCCACTCCTCAGCTGCCAAAAGTAACATTCAGTTTATCACAGCAAAGATTATTCTCAATGTCGTTCACTATTACAATGATTGAAAATTAGAGACATTTGAAGGCAAGACAAATAACCAAGGGCGTGAACCAAGAGACAATCCTACAATTACTAAGGTTTTTACTTGGATCAGTTTACAATTACCTAACACCCTTGAAATATTTCCTATGTACAGAATCTTCACACTTGAATGAGCCATTCATGGAGTAAGAAAATAGGCAATTTTAACCAAAAAGTTGTCAACATCTCAGTATACTTAAAATGAAACTGTTACCTAATACCGAATAATTTCTGCATCTCACTTGATTCAACCACATCTCTGACATGTTGTCTCAGTGAATTGAAAAGATATGGGTTCAGGCAAACCCTCTGTCACCTCTGCCCTTAACATCTTTATTTTGAACTCTCAGAGTCTTGAATTTCTAAGAATTTTTAATTTGACGAATTTGTAAGTTGATGATTACATAGATTCCTAGAATGTTCTGCTAGAAATGTGAATGTTTTGCCCAATGGTTATCTTTCCCAATAGTGTTTTAACACTGATATTGCTGCTTTTAAAGTTGACTTAGGTAACAGCAGACTTTCTGGAATACATCTGCTTGAGATCTAATTCGACCTGATAGGTTTGATGACAACACTCACTCTATAAAGCTGTCACAGTGCACAGTCCCCTACACGTGGTATGTGTGCTCCTAAATCACCATTGAGGAACTGGGCCTGGTCCCCATGTGCGCTGATTGTCATGCCAGCATTAAATGAGTCCAGACAGCGACAAACTCACCCACTAGAGAAAGGTCAGTTTAAAATTTAAAATGTGGATACTATATCCATCTGAGGTTGGAGGGTTAGGTGCGAAACATTGATAGCATGCGTACCATTAGGACTTTATGCATTTTAAAATTTTGTACATATATTTTCAATAGCTTTGAAACTTTGCATATGTTGTGACTTACTTCTATACTATCCCTGATGCATCTTTTTCCCTAACTCCACGAATCTCATCTCAAACTTTTGGCCTCCTCATTGACTTCTGCCAAACCTTCCATTTCAATCTGTCAGACATTTAAAAATCCCTCAAATCCACGTCTTTCATTTTACTTTATTTGCCACAATGATAGCTTCTTTATTATTACTGAACTAATTTAGCTCTCTTGTCTCTGCTGCAAATAAGACAAGAGCATCTTTAAAGTGTGTGTCTGTGTGTGTGTGTGTGTGATCGATGCTCCTTGAGCGCTGGGAATTCCTCCAAGTACTGCTCTCCACAGGTTCTGCTGCATGCACCTGACCCAGGCACTTGTCCACCATCCCCAAGCCTCACTCCTGATTTTCAAATCTCTCCTACGCCCTTCAGCCTGAGGTGTATTTTGGACTTTTAATATGATGGCTGAGTCCAGCTCTACTCTTAATTAGCCTATTTGATTTCTTCAATTCTGTGTTCCACAGTCTCTGGATCCAGTCCTGGTTTCTAGAACTTTAACCCCCAAATAGCTCCTGACATTCATCCACCTACATAAAGGACTCCTCACAGTCACAGGAGGTAACCGCCCAGCAGTCACCCACAGTAGAAGCCCTTAGTTATCTTTCACTTTTTCTTCCTTCTCACCATAACCTGGGTGATCTCTGTAAATGTCTCTGAAATTTATTTCCACTAACTTTGTGCATAATGAACACTTGTTGATGGAATTAAATCATTTATCAACCTAATAGGTATATACGTGTGCCCAAGGGGAAGCAGAAATAAACTGATATAGCAAAAGAATTAGAAGCCTCAGGCCACATACATGTAGGCGTTGAGATTGTAAAATGCAAGTCGAGCGGCTCTACCAGGCTCTAAGCCAAGTGGCTCTACCAGGCTGTACTGAAAGAATGGCTTTGTGGTAATAGTGTTTCATGAAGTAGTGTCTGTTCCGATATGCTCAAGTTTTGGAAACACAGTGCTTTCACAGTGATGTTTGGGTTCTAGCATGATTAAGATACCCTACCAAACCATTCTGCTGAAGCAGAAAAAATTACAATAATTTGCCGATGACCATGGAAATAAAGCTAATTAAGACACTGGTGGACTCTAAGCCCAGAGTCTGAGCAACGTGAGAGGCCTTCCTTGTGAGTTGTGACTACCAAGGCACGGCAGATCAGTCCGTTGCCCTTCTCTCCTCAAAATATTGTTGTATATTTAGGATACAAGAAGAAGATAAAAAATATTTCTTTTGGGTAGTGTCAGAGAAAAATTAATTTTATTATTATTCTCCAATTGTACTTATAAAAGTATTAATTATAAAAATATTCAATGTAAAGCTTTTATGATACGGAAGGTTTGGCATCATATGGCTTCATGACCCTATGTAACAATTTCCAATAACAATTTTTCTTTTATTAATTATATATTTAAGTTGATGATTTCTTTGGATTTTAGGAAGGCATCTTAGCCTCATTAGTCACATATTTACAAATCATAATTTAGAATGTGGTAACAGAAGTATTTTTTAAGTATCTAGCACCATCCATTCTGGCAGGAAGCCTTGTTCTTCCCAATTCAGAATTTACCTTGAAATTCAGAGATGCATCGTATCTACATGTATGCAAAGCTTTTATGACACAGAAGGTTTGGAATTATATGGCTTCATGACCCTCTGTAACAATTTCCAAAAGCACAATCTTTACTCTTTTCCAGAGAATTGATATAGGAAAAAATTTTCTCTGATGTCTACTGTCCCTGTAACACCCAGGACTTAGAAGGCCACGTGCACGGTGTGTCAGGTCATTCTCACGCTCTCCCAGGGAGCAACCAGAGACAGAGGCCGTCTGTGCTTTCAAAGTATCTCTTTCAGGATATCGTATAAATTGGAAAAAAATTCCATTGAGATGAGAGAAGAGAGGGTGAAATTACAGGGACAGGATATTATCTGAATAGCATTTGTAGAAAACATTTCCTGTACCTATGTCTTCTAGGTACTGATAGCTAGTTTTTAATTATCTCTGTAACAATATTTATCATAAAATAATGTATTGGGAAGTGAAAATATTCCAACTTCATGTTCTTCACTCCTGTGTTGTAAATCTAGAAATGCTATTTAAATATGCAATTATATATATATGTGTGTGTGTAAATATATATGTTTATGCGCAATGTATGTGTGTAATCCATGGGGTTCTAATATATCTCAGAAATCATTTGCTGTTGCCTTGGGTAACTCAAGACCCTTCATTATATCTAAACAATTTCTATTTTATCTGACCCTGGAGATTTTCATTCTTGTTTGATTTGGTACTTTTTGCATGTATTGCCTTAGCTGTATACTTGATTTTCAACAGTACAGTCGTAGGTGCATGGTGGAATTTGCTGCAATCAAATTTAATGTATTTCTTGTATAAGTGAAACATGTTCTTATGCACGTATGTATATGCCTGTGTAGGAATGAATGGTCAGGTCCACTGAAAGAGTATCGAGACAAAATAGGTTAAGACCTAAACTCTCTATCTGTCATTCTGATTTTTTCTTTTCATTTTCATCTACGATGTAACAGAGCAGCACCTCTCTTTTTGTTGGTAGTTATTCAAGGCAGGATGGGTTCCATGTCAAATGTTTATAATGGTAATTTTTTTTTAGTCTGAAAAAAGTTCTAGCCAATAGCCAATAGATACAAAATGATAATACACAGTAAGGACAAGTGCCCGCTGCTGTCTTATAGTACAAAGGTAAAGTAATTTTTCTCATTATTTCCCTACTTTGGGGTGAAAGATTGAATCAGTCTACATTACAATCTTTAAAATGTTTTATTTATGATCATTTTCTTTTTTTTTTTTTTTTTTTTTTGAGACGGAGCCTCAAGCTATCCCCCTGGGTAGAGTGCCATGGCATCACAGCTCACAGCAACCTCCAACTCCTGGGCTCAAGCGAGTCTCCTGCCTCAGCCTCCCAAGTAGCTGGG
>CAUYQV010066170.1:0-10109 GCA_963574575.1 Galagoides demidoff
CTATAACTGTGCCCATAACTGAACTTATTTTTCCCCTTCAACCCATTCCTACTACTGTATTCCTTTTCTTTTTTTTTTGACACGGAGCCTCAAGCTGTCCCCCTGGGTAGAGTGCCATGACATCACAGCTCATAGCAACCTCCAACTCCTGGGCTCAAGTGAGTCTCCCGCCTCCGCCTCCCAAGTAGCTGGGACCACAGGCGCCTGCCACAATGGCCGGCCATTTTTTGGTTGCAGCATCATTGTTGCTTGGTGGGCCCCGGCTGGGGATTCGAACCCGCCACCTTAGGTGTACGTGGCTGGCGCCTTAGCCGATTGAGCCACAGGCACCGAGCCTAATCTAATCTTTTATAAAATATTTTTATCTGATTAATATATTTTTCTGATTAATGTATTTTAATTGAGGTAAATGTAAAACTCTTCAAATACATTTCTATCTCCTTGTATTTTGAAAATTCAGATTAAAATATAATTAGTGGTGTTATTAAATGCTCCTCATATGTGAAACTAATAAAGAAACTTTCATATAACCTAATGTGTATTTATTTCCTCAACTCTATATTGAATTTGTTGAGATACCATAGTCAGCTAATCTATACATGATATATCACAGAGAAATACCAAAAAACAGTGATTCCTTTATATAGCAACTAAATGTTTTATCACGAAAATTTGTGATAGATTTTAGTCTTTTGAAACATCAACTGTTTGAATATAGAAAATATCAATAAACATAAAATAGGTAATAGACAATTAGAGAAAAGAGAAAGAATTGAAAGGGAAAATAAAAGAGGAACAAATGTCAGGGCCTTTGAATCAGAAAAGCAATGAGCACAATTTAGCTCAGAATAGCAAAAGTGTTGGCATTGACATTTGGAAGGGTACCAACATCAAAACAGGGACTAGGCATAGAAAGAGAATGAGGTTGGAATGAAAAGGAGGTTTTCATGCCAGAAAGAAAGCAGATATTGGGTTCTGAGCCAGATTGGGCTGTGAGGGTGGTGGTGTCCCCTCCACAGGATTGAGTTATGGCTAAGAAGGGGAACAGAATGTGCCTGGCCAGGAGCAGACACATAGGAACAAAACTGTGGCATGTGAGTGAGAGGAGTGTGTTCCGAGCTGTTGGAGGTTGTGGTTATTTAATCATAACTTTGTTCCTTCTGGTGCCAGAAGACTTATGGAACTCCCTCCCACAGAGGTCAAACAAATGGCTTTCTCAACTCACTTAGTCAATTATCCGCTCTGTGAATAGAAGGTCAGGATGCTGACTAACTACAATTTAAGACAAATGAGATGCATTAAATATGCAATTCTGCACATGGTGCCTACGACTGAACCATTTTAGGAATTTTAGATATTGTTCTGCTAAAAACAGACTAACTTAATGGCCAGTACGTGAAATTTTCCTTTTATTTAGTATATTCTTATATCGCTGCTCAGAATTACATAAGCTATTAAATGTAAACACTTTGTAGAGAAGGAGTAGGTTATTATTAATTTCTCTTAATGAAACTTCTTAGTAGCTTTTGAGGCAGAAAGACGTGAAATGAAATCCTAGGTCTGTTGTTTAATATTCAAATTGAAAACTTAATGTCTCAGAGCTTCAGTGTTCTACAATTACTATTTTATTGTAATATATAATAAAACATTAGCATAGTTAAATATAACATAGATGCCATATATCTATCCTCTAGTCCACAGTGAAAGGAATTCACCATGCAGATGACACAATGACAAAACGGTCATCAAGCCCAGAGGGAAGTAGATAATCAGGCCTCGAAAAGTGTGAGAACAGAAGCACACACTCTGATTTAGTTCTTGGTTAATTAATGATTTTAAAAAGTCACAAAAATACTCAAATATTGATCCATCTATTCATATTGAATTCCAAATAATGTCCAGTACATACTAACAGGTTTAGCTTTCATCACCCTGCCAGTAAAGCATCTGGGATGATTTTCATACATTTATTTATTGAGTTTAACAGTTATTAAATAAGCCCCTCCTATGCCAAGCATATTGTTCTAAATGTGGGTGACAAAGCAGTGAACAATGGAAGCAGCACACAAACATTAAGCAGGATAGTATATGCAGCGAACTGTTTGTTCATGGAGTGATAATCTAGGGAGAAAATGCTCAGGGCCAAAAAATAGATGATGATGCTAACCTGGCAGAGAGACGCCAGGATCACCAAGGTAGTTTGTGCAAGGTGAGGCTCAGCCTTTGATGTGTTGACTACTGCAATGTCTTCTAATGTGGGACATCTGACTGCATAATTTGTAGTAGTGGGAGACTGTGTTCGTACTTTCCCCTGATAAAAAAATGCATATATATTCATAAATAAGTAAATGGTTAAAATAGGTAGTAAATGGGATGAGAAGGAATTGTGTTGATAGAGGATGTAGAGGAGCATTCTAGAGAAAGAGACGGACAGAGACTAGCTGGATGCGGAATGATCCATTTGAAAATATGAAGAGAAAATTCCAGGAAGAAAACAATCAGCTAAGTGAGAGACCCTAAAAGAGATTAGCATACTTGAACAATAGAGAGAAGGAGAGTATGGCTGCACTAGAGGTGGTAGGAGGGGAAGGGGAAGGTGGAGGCTGTAGAACTAGACAGTAGCCACCAGGCGTAAGTAAAAATAAATACATAAAACAAGACTTGATAAAGACATTGCTTTTACTTTAAATGTGACTGAGAGCAACTAAGGATGTGATCTAAGTTACCTTGGCAGTTGGAGGGGAAACAAATGTGGTGTTGTACCGGCAAGACCAGTCACAAACAAGGAAACACTAGGATTCCTCAAAGTCAGTGTTTGTAGCGGAGGTGTCAAAAAGCATCTGTCTCCTAAATATGTTCGGAAAACAATAAACATAGTAAAATAATAGGCACAAACATTCAGTAGATAATAAATAACATGAGGAATGTGGATTACACTGAAATTTATCCTCAAATAGTAGGTAATTGGTGGTTGTATGGAGAGTAATTCATCTGGATGTCAGTTGCATATTTTGCTGAGTAAGTCTATTTTCTCCTGTCCTTGACCCCAAACCAAGTTCAATACTACTTTCCCCTACACTGAGGCAGCAGAAGCTGAGACAGGAGAGAGGCCAGTCCATAAAAGCAGCTTCCTCTGCGATCACTGATCAGGGGATTTCTCAATGTGCTTATTTGTGGGAGGATTTTAGTGATATTCTAAATGCTATTGATTAATGCATGTATGTATATTTCCAAGATTATTCCCCTCTTTCCCTGGTCTTTATTTGCAACTTTTCTGTCCAAACACAAATGTTCAATCAAAATGTTCCGAACTGAACTTTCCTTCTAATCACATCTCCTGTTTCTCTCTTGGTGGTTCACCACCATCGTGTCATATCCTGCATCTCAAACTGATAAATGCATTTTATACTCTGACTACGGTATGGACCCTTAATAAAGTTAGACAGAATTTATAATTTCTCAACATATTTTTACTAATATTTGCCTAATGATGTCACATGTACTGTCTTTACGTGGACATATGTCCTTTCCTGCCTGGAATATTCCGATAGTACTCTGTGCCCACATATATTCTTCCACTTACTAATGTAATGGTCCAACGAAAATTCATGTGTTTTGTAGGTAAAATCTTCAACAACTTCAGAATACTCTAGGAATATCACCTAAATGTCTTCTGTTTACATATAAAACCCATTCATATCTGACCTTGAAACCTAACACACCTGATTAATTGCTGTTAAATACAAATACTCATCCTTAAAACACCCACCCACACACACACACACCCCCCACAAAGGAATCCAGTGAAAATAACTAGATCTTATGAGCCCACAGCATTGTTTTAGTATACCTCTTGCATTGATCTACTTTTGCATTTGCATATAATACTTTCTGAACCCATTCTCTCTAAATGCGTATAAGAGGAAATTTTCTCAATACTTGCTTCAAATGAAACTATTCTTTGTATTAGAACTATTTTCTTTAGTCTTTCTTGAGGCTCCAAATCAATCCAGAATTGCATAGTTACATTTCCAGCAAATTCGTACACATGGTAGTTTTATGTTTCTATTTTTCCAATCAAGACATAAGTGTCTCAAGGAAAAGCACAATACATCTCCCCCCAAAAAACTGGTTGTTAATTCTAGAGTTCATTATCTCAGCAAAACAGATGATCTGTTCTGAAACTGTGAAATCTGATGGAATTAAATAAATGGATAATTAAGAGAAATTACTAGGGTTTTTTTTTGTAATTTCTTAGTGTTGCAAGTCTACCACAGATGGTGGGACTGACATTCCAGCAGCCCTGGCAACCAGGATAGTAGCAACAGCAGCAGTTTATATGATAATTTCAGGTGCAATGTGTTTTATATGCTACTCATCAAAGCTTTACTGCTGTTAGTTACCTCCTAAATTATTTCATTAGTTTTCAAATACACTGATCTTCTTGATATATTTATATGCATATATATACATATATATACAGACATAGAGATATACATATATGTACCATGTATATATAAAATACATGTTCTTCTCTAACATATGTATTTTTTATTTTTATTTTTATTTTTTTGAGACAGAGCCTCAAGCTGTCTCTCTGGGTAGAGTGCTGTGACATCATAGCTTACAGCAACTTCCAACTCCTGGACTTAAGTGAGTTTCCTGTCTCCACCTCCCAAGTAACTGGGACTACAGGTGTCCACCACAATGCCCGGCCATTTTTTGGTTGCAGCCATCATTGTTGTTTGGTGGGCCCAGGCTGGATTTAAACCCTCCACCTTAGGTGTATTTGGCTGGTGCCTTAGCCACTTGAGCCACAGGTGCCGAGCCAACATATTTAGATTATCTAAATTTTACCTAGAACACAATACTGCCGGTTAATGTCTTTATGTTTTTAGTGCAAAACACATGCTTAATATTATCAAAGCTTAATTTATATTTGTGAACTATAGAAGTGAATGAATAAGTGGCCTGCTTAAGAATGAATAAGGTAGTAAAAACTAGCATTTATTGAGTTCTACATTTGTATGAAGATCTTTGCAACATTCTTTACAGAAATGGACATGTTTATTCTTAACATAATTACTGTGGGGTAGATTTTGTAAAATTTATTTATTTATTTATTTATTTTTGAGGCAGAGTCTCACTATGTCACCCTTCTTTGAGTGCCATGGCAACATAGCTCACAGCAACCTACAACTCATGGGTTTAAGTGATTCTTTTGCCTCAGCCTCCCAAGTAGCTGGGACTACAGGAGCCGGCCACAACACCTGGCCATTTATTGCTGCAGCTGTCATTATTGTTTACCTAGCCCAGGCTGGGTTCAAACCTACCAGGCCCAGTGTATGTGACTGGTGCCATAAGCACTGTGCTATGGGTGCTGAGCCTGTAAAATTTATTTTTTATTTTAGAGTATTACAGGGTTACCCATATTTTGTTTACATTATTTGCATTTGTATCTTGGAAGTTGATGTAATAATATGCCCTTCACCCAGAATATGTGCCTTACACCTATTAGGTATGCGTTTACCCTACCCCTACTCCATCCCTATCAGATTCCCATTGAGTTTTGCTTCCATAACTGCATGTAATGATTAATAGACTAATTCCAGTTTAGCATTGAGAACATGTGATGTTTGCTTTTCCAGTCTTGTGATACTTCCTTAGAAGAACAGTTTCCTGTTACATACATACTGGTTATCATAAAAGATACTAGATTTCCATTTTTATGGCTGAGTAGTATTCCATGGTATACATATACAACGTTCTATTAATACATTCATGTATTCATGGGCAATTGGGTTATTTACACACCTGTGATACTATGAGTTGAACTGCTATAAACATTTGAGTGTAACTGCCTTTTTAATAAAATATTTTTTAGGTTGTAGCAGCCAAAACAACATGGTTCTGGCATAAGTATACAAACATAGGCCTATGGTTCCGACATGAGACTCCAGAGATGAAATCATCCTCATATTCCCATGTGATCTTTGTTAAAGGAGACAAAAACACACAATAGGAAAAATAATCTCTATTTAATAAATAGTGCTTGGAAAACTGGACAGCCACATGGGAAAGACTGAAAAAGGATCCACACTCTTCACTACTCATCACAATTAATGCACAATAGATAATGCACCATAGAGGACTTAAATATAGGGCATGAAGCTGTGATAATTCCAGAAGAAAATGTGGGAAAATACGATTAGATATATTGGTCCAGGAAAGGAGTTTAAGAAGAAGACCCCAGTGACATTTACAGCAACAACAAAAATAAACAAATCAGACCTGATCAAATAAGAAAGCTTCTGCACAGCCAAAGACACAATCAATAGAGTAAGCACATGACCTACAGAACAGGAAAAACTTTCAGCATGCTGTACATTCTGTACATGACCCATAGCTAGAATCTACAAAGAGCTCAAGCAAATCAAGCAAGGAAAAATATCAAACATCTATATGAAAAAGTGGGCAAAAGACATAAGCAGAAACTTTTAAAAGAAAGATAGATCTATTGGTCAGAAAACACATCTCTAACCATCAGGAAAATGCACAAAACCCAAAACACAGTAAGATATCACCTAACACCAGGGAGAATGACTTATATCAGAAAGTCTCAAAGCAACAGATGCTGGCATGGAAGCAGAGAGAAAGAAATACTTATACACTGTGGGTGGAACTTCAAACTGATACAACATCTGTGGAAAGAAGTATGGAGGTATATCAAAAAAGTGAAAATAGACCTACCTTTTGATCCAGCAAACGCACAACTAGGCATTTACCCTGTGCAGGAAGTTAGTAACACAGCATTTTTGTGAAGTACAGAAAGGCATAGAAAAGTTATTATTGTTGTGTTTCTCAAAGCTACAACTAGTAGGAAATGCAGTTGGAATTTGTACCTAGAAGTCTGGAGCCAGCCCCCATTCCATTATCCTATACTATGGTTTATGGCAGGCTAAGGAGTATATCTTTTGTTTGTATTTATGTTGAGAGCATTGCCAGTTTAAGTAAAACAAAATGAGTTTTCTGAATTTTTAACATTGGAATATATTTTCAATATCATTTCCCAAAAATATAAGATAATATGAAAAATGTAACTTTGATCCCTATTCAACAGAAAAGTATAAAATAATTCTACTGATAACCTACCCAACAGTGGAGTTAGCTTTTTAATCAGCATGGTTCATAAATAAATCAGTTGGCACTGAGAATATCTAAATGAATAGTATACATCTTTAATTTTAAAATTCTAGAGATTTAATCAATCTCAATTAAATTAATGTGAAGTTTTATAAATTATCATGAGTTATATAGAAGAAATATATAAATAGTTAAGCATACTCCCAACACTTATTCTAGATACTGTTAAACATTGCAGGCTAACTAGCAGCATGCAATGCTTATTCACATCAATATTTCAAATTACAAATCTTTGGGGAGGCACCTGTGGCTCAGTGGGTAGAGTGTTGGCCCCATATACTGAAGATGGTGAGTTCAAACCTGGCCCTGGCAAAATTGCAACAAAAAAAAATAGGCAGGCATTGTGGCAGGTACCTTTAGTCCCAGCTACTCGGGAGGCTGAGGCAAGAGAATAGCCTAAGCCCAGGAGTTGGAGGTTGCTGTGAGCTGTGACACCACAGCACTCTACCCAAGGCAATAAAGTGAGACTGTGCCTCTACAAAAAAAAAATAATAATAATAATAATAATTAAAAATAAATAAATAAATTACAAATCTTTCTTGGGATGATTTTTTATCATCTATTAAAGTCTGTGGTCTGCCAGGAATTCAACAATTATGTACATAAATATATTGTATACATTAATCACTTAAAACATACACAGTATTGAGAGGAATGGATGTCATAGGACAATCATTGACATAAATATTTCCTGAACTCACCACTAAAGCACTTATCATATGCCTAAAATATGTTAGATGGTAATAATTTTTAATCCATATATTAAAGACAAGGAAATTTTTTGACTGAAAAGGAGCAATAGAATTCATTTCAGTATATTTTGTTAATTTCATTTCCTAAACCTTCCTAGAAGAATGGAGAACTGGAAATGAATGGGGCATTATGTGGTAAATACATATAAATATGTTGTGTGTGTATCTTAAAAATAGCAATGAAACCAATATCTGAGCTAATTTGACAATTTATGTATCATACTAAAAGTTACAGAGAATATATTTTCTTTGAGATGCATTGTTTTTAAATTCTTGTTTTGTCTGTTCCTTTGTTCTCCAGGTCTGCTGCTGAGTTTGTACTCATATTTCATTTCCGTGCCCTCATGAGTGGGGTCATATATTTCCTGGAAATTATGTTTTCTACTTCTTTGATTAACAAAAGTCTCAGAGTTCTTTTCAGAGTAATCAGAGGATAGAATTTATGTAAATCCCTGCAAATCTCAAAATATATATTTATGTTACCCTACTTGAATTTACATAAACCAAAACTTAGATTCTCCAAAATCAAGTTTGAAAAATACATAAAACATCAGCTTCAGTGGGCAGATAGAATGTTAAATAAACATACAGTAGAACCTCCATAGATGACCAGCTGCCTACATTGACGATCTCTATAGGTTGACTTAATTTTCATAGACCAGACATGAACCACATAGATCCTTGTGTTGACGACATCCATATATTGACCAGTTTGTTACATTCTCTTGAGTGATCAACTTACACAAGTGCTAACATATTTAAAAAGTAAATCTGAGTGATCAACTTACTTGATACTTCTAATGTATTTTAAAAGTAAATCTGATAAGTAAATGTTTATTGGTACAATAAGGAGAGTTCTGAAGGCTTCAAACAATGCAAAACTCTTAAGAATTGGCTTTCTAAGATGAATACTGATTGAATGAAATCAATAAGTTAATATTTAGCATGCCCTGGTTTCTCTTCAAATTGCATTAATCTTTTTTCCCTTTAATATTTATCAAATTTTAAAGGTAAATAATTTATCTCAATAAAATAAATATAACATGAGAACTTCAAATAACTTCAGATGATTAAACAATAAACATCACTTGGAATGTATACCTATTTAGAATAAAATAAAATTGCAAGTCGATAATAAAGGAAAGTATTAAAAAATATTTATGGAGGACAGTAGCAAAAAATATTGAAGACACTATGTCTTATATGGAAGTGAGTTTCTATAACATGTCAGAAATAGCTAAAGGAACTTGGAAGACGTTTTTTCAGAAACAAGTTTGAAAACTGGTATCTTAGTCTTTAACTTAAATGTTAGATAAATATTAATAACCTACCCTCTTCAAACTAATAAATAACAAAGAAAATGCATATATTATCATGAATAAATTAAAAATTAAGCAATTCTATTTGTCAATCAGTACAAATCTAAAATAGTTCACTAAATCTAAAATAGTACATCAAGATGGGTAAACAAATATAAATAAATTAAACATTGACAAGTCAAATATGGGTAAATCATATCAAATCAAAAATAGTGACAGTGCCTGTGGCTCAAAAGAGGAGGGTGCCAGGCCCATACACCTGAGGTGGCAGGTTCAATCCCAGCCCCGGCCAAAAATTGCAAAAAAAAAAAAAAAAGAAATCAAATCAAAAATAGTTTAACAAATAGTTAATAGTTTAACAAATATTTTAACAAATATTTATTATTTTCAAAAGATTTCAATTATTTAATAGAATTACTATGCTTTTTATGAAATAAAGCAAAATGTCCTATATACCATGACTAAACATGTTACAAAATTTACTCAACTGCAAAATATTTTAGAATTTATAAACTAAGAAAATTAATAGTAATCTGAACAACATTCACCCTGTCTCTCTTACTTCCTTGATTAGGACATTGCAATTATATATGTCTATCTTTCTCTCTCCTCTTCTTCCTCTTCCTCCTTCCCCTCTTCCCTCATTCTCTCCCTCCTGCCTTCTCGTTCTTCTTCTTACCTACCCAGATACATAAAACTTAACTAAGTCTTTAAAATAGTAAAGAACTCTCACAAACAAAGAATAAGTCCTAGTAAATACCCTCCTTGAAACTGATTCCCCAAGTTTCAAATCTAAATACAAAATTTCCTCACTGATTTTCAGTTTTCTAAATAA
>CAUYQV010066172.1:0-23776 GCA_963574575.1 Galagoides demidoff
GGCGGGCGCCTGTGGTCCCAGCTACTTGGGAGGCTGAGGCAGGAGACTCGCTTGAGCCCAGGAGTTGGAGGTTGCTATGAGCTGTGATGCCATGGCACTCTACCCAGGGGGATAGCTTGAGGCTCCATCTCAAAAAAAAAACCTGGGGTGCTAGTTCTCTGACAAGCTTCCTTGATAGGCAAAATGTGACTCATGTTGTCCCAACTCATCGCTGGAGGAATGAGCATGTGCCATGTGACTTCACTGAGCAAGCGGTTGTGGAAACTGGCTGGTGTTTCCTATCTGCTTCCACCCATGCACCCATGCCCTGTGCTGATCTTGTTCTGTGTCCTTTGCTATGATAAATCCTTCCTGGGAGTATGACCTTCGGCTGAGTCTGTGAGTCCTCTCAGCAAATCATCACATCTAAGGCTGGTCTCAGGGACCTCCAACACTATCCTTTCCCGGCTGATATTAAAATAATCCTGAGGAGTAGCTTTTGAACAGTATTCTTAACTACCATTGAACATTAGTTTCTTCATCTAAATATCTTACCTTCCTCCCCTTTCATTACCTGTCATATACCCTGTATCATGCAGTAATTATTGATAGCCACAGGAAATGAACAGTGATAGTGCCACGATCATTTGGAGGAAGGTAGTAAATACCCAGTAGTATATCTTTTGAGTGGGTATTTTTTTATGTTTTTGCAATAACTAAGATAAATGTTCCCGTATCTATTTAAGACTGGCAATCACAGTTTTTTTTACCATGTTGGAACATTTGTAGTCCCTTTAATACCTTTAGTTAGGAATTTTCTCTCTTCCTAATCCAGTCTGAAAATTAAAATCCCAGGATTATTCAACAGGCTCTATATTCCCACCTTTGTGTCACTATATGATTTCTAGCGTATTCAGTCAGCTGCCTTGGTTCATGGAATGTTTCTTTAGGTAATCTATTTTTGATTACATGATTATATTAGATATTTTGAAGACACATCTACAGTTACTTAAAAATCTTTCTGTAAGTATTATGGTCATTTCTACCTATTTCTTTACTTGTACATTTGTAAGAATATCTTTATTGTGTAATGTTTTCAATCCCATAGCTCTCAACCCCAGGGAGGAAGGAAGCATGTGTGCAGATTATGGTGGGTAGCATCCTATACTAGGAAGTGGGAGTCACAGCACAGCACTGGATGGTTAACATCTCATCAAGTTCTGACGGGTCTCTCGGTTGTCCGTTTATGCCTTCTGTCTGGACACTCACATGACCAGGTGGTTTTCTTTTGGTGGCTCGTGTGAACAGATCAGTAGTGTCCGATTTATTTCTTCCTCTAATGAAGGGAAGCAAATAATCATGCTCATTTCAAAAACTGCTCTGAATTGTGCTTACTGCCTTAAATCACCCCCACGGTGAATGGAGTCCTTTATCACCACTAATGACTCTGACAGCCCTCTCCACTCACACGTGATTCTCCTCAGCTCTCCACAAACAAGCCTATCTCAGTTCACTTACTCTACCCTGCTACAAAAAAAGGGCAGCCAACGGAACATTTATTTTTATCTGCTGGTTCTCAAAAATCTGGTTAGAAAACCATCCTGAGTGTCTCTCATGCCAGTTATGAGGCAAAACCATTCTTCCGGACGATTCACCCGTGCTGCCATCCTGCCTGCTGCATTAGGGGTAGTACCATACAGCTAGAGTTGCCTGAGCTCATTGTCAAATTTTGTCAGAATTGGGCCTTGTTATATTGCTGTGTGGGGCAGTCTTCCTGATTTGGAAATGGAAATGGAAATACTATCCTTAGGGCTGTTGAGCAAATTCCTTTACCAGGCATGTTAAATAGCTGTGGAGCTTTACCTTTTCTCTTTCGATCGGCCAGGAAAGTGGGTGCATCACTAGGAGAGTGTTGGGGTGCAGGTAACAAACACCCAAGTATTACTGGTAGCTGAGACCAGTGGGAACGTGCAGTGCAGCACGTCACCCTTACATGTTGGTTTTCTCTCCACACTTGCTGCTCTGTGGCCACATGTGCGCCCCCCTCTATCAGGAAAGCAAACACTTCCCTAGGCTTGTGCCCACCCCTGCTGCCCAGTGGACTTCCCGTAGTTAGATCTGAGTCACCTGGTATTCCCAGACCCCAGGGAATCTTGGGAAATGGGAAAAAGAATGTGCTTAGTGGCTGGGACCAACCCTGTTTCTCCACTTGGACATGACTTATTGGCCTGAACAAAACTGGGTTTCTATTGGCACTGAGGAGGGGAGGGTGGGTACTGGGTGCACATGAGGAGAAGAGACCTAAATAGTTAGGTATGAAGTCCAAAGCAGTCCGGCCCGGCCCACCATCCTCCTTAAGGTCTTTACTCTCTGGACGCCCTTTTCCTGTCCCAGGCTTTGCACTTGCTGAGAATTCTCTGCTTCACTGTCAGTACCCAGCACCATCGTCATCTGTTGAGGAAAGCTGCCCTTCACCTCAGCTGGCTCAAAGCCCCTGACATGTGAAGGAGAGTGTCCCTCCTTAATAGCATAGTAATAGATTCTAATTGGACATAGTATTATTGTAAGACCCTCTTGTCCCCATTCTCAGTAGACACTGAGCTCTATGAGGGCAAGGACCAACTCTAACTAGTTATAGTTAGGATTTGTATTTGTTAGGAATGCTTTTGGCTACAGATTTTTTTTAAGCATCTTAATAAAGCAGGGCTTATTTTTTCACATAATAACAAGATTAGGCTGCTCCTGACATTGGTTTGTTTGCTTCATGCTATCTTGATCAGGGTCCCTGCCATTTTTTCTTATTATTTTCCTAATGGTTGCAAAATGCCTGCTGTAGCCCTGCAGTGCCTCCACATTTAGGAGAAGGGAGAGAGACCCTGCCACTGATAAGAAAGCGTGTTTCCCTGGAATCTGCCCAGTTAGACTGATGGCTGCTGTGTTTCCTTGTCACTGGGCCACCTCTAGCTAGAGAGGAGGCTGGAACATACCTGTGTCCTTTCCAACCTCTACCAGAGGTGAACAGGGGAGAAAAAGGAGGAAACGGGAGTTAGGCGAGTCCACCAGTCTGCCCAACCGCCGGAGCCCCCCACGTACCTGAATGAGTACTTTGGTTTTAATAGACAACCAGCAACAAACTCAGCCTGCTTGGATGATTTGTTCATTCATTCATTTATTGTCCAATGTGAGCCAGTCTCTGGTTACTCTATGTATATGTTGCTTATTTTCATGATAGTTCTGGTAAGCTAAACATTATTATTTTCATTTTGCAATTAGAAACAGAATCTCAGGAGGATTAAATAACTTGCCTAAGGCTATTTGGCTCTGTAAGGGCTTAAACCCCCATGCCCACCTCCAGCCTCACACCTTCCCCAGTGTGGTCCTGCCTTCCTGAGCAATCACAGTCATTCGTAGGATCACACTATGAAAAATCCTACAGTTGACTTTTTTCTACCAGGAAGTAATGATTATTAGTCAAACAGAGTTTAGCTTCTACATTAAACATGTTTTGGTAAAACAGTTTGCTAATAGTATTGCAACTGAACAAAATACATTAATACTGTAATTTGGGGTGTTTTGTCTTTGGGGTTTAACTAGACGACATCCACTTTGTGAGCGAGTTTGTAATTTTCAGCACAGGATTTGTGCGGCAGGCTCCTTCATTAGCATTTACTCAGTGGTTAGTCTGTACTCAAAAACGCTAAATAATTTGCAAAATCTTTTCCTCCTTAAGCAGGTAAGGCACTTTGCCAGGAGTTTTTTGCCTTTTCTTCTGAAAAATCCCAGCATTCTTATTTCAGAATAAATGAAACAGCATTCATCTATATTCATGTCCACAGCTTACAATTATGCATTTGCAAACTATAATATTCAGAGACATTTCATCTCTGCAACATGTTTTTTTAATAATGTGTGTGTGTGTGTGTGTGTGTGTGTGTGTGTGTGTGTGTGATTATAAAACTAATAGATGTGCAATTGAAAGAAATTTGGGAAGAATGAGAAAAATCATTCATAATTCTATACTACCCAGAGGCAATAACTATTAACATTTTTTGGCATATTTCCTTCGTAATCCTTTAAAAATGTTTTTGTATAGTTGAATTCATACATTATTTGCAGTTTCATGTTTTGGAATTTTTCATAGACCATCAACAAGCCTCCTTGTTACAAGCATCATTGTGAAGGGCCGTCCACGGTCTTCATTAGGAAAGCAACATCCGTTACCGGGCTCTCTTCTTACAACGGACATTTAGGTTCTCACTCAGTGTGTGATGTGTGCCTCAAATTGTTTAATGTTCTCTAAAGGCCAAATCCTGATACACCTGTTAACAGGCCCTTTACCTGAATCAAACTAACAGGTCACCACTGGGGAGGTGTCAGTCATTATTGTGGTGATGCCTTTGCTCTGCTTAGAACAAGGTGCTTGTGATTTTTATATTTAAAAGAATGCCCAGATCCCTCAGTCCTGCAGGCAGGGTCCCCAGACACAGAGAAGATGGATACCAGGAAGACAGAAGATCACTGTGCTCCCCGCAGCTGGTCCCGTGCACCCCTGCATGTCTGGCCCCTACTTTGGTGACCCTGGAGCCCCTTTGCTTCCTGGTTACAACTTCTCTCTTCTCCTCACAGCTCAGTGACCCCTCTGACCTTGGAGCCTCTCACAGTTCATAGCATCCTTTAAAAGGGCAAGGGCAAGTTCCTTAGAACATCTGTTAGCTTTTTGTTCTTCAAAAAAGTGGCCAATAAAAGTATTGCTGCCAGAGCGGTTTTTCGAAAGCTCAACCCTGATCATGTCCATCCGGCTTAAAACCTTCCGGGGACTGCCCGTTGCTCTTGGGATGCAGGTGGGCCTGTCTCTCCCCAGCACGCTCTAGTCCCAGCTGTGCTGCTGCCTCTGTGGCTCCGTGATGTCCCTTTTGCACACTGCTCTGGAACATTCTGCCCCCCCGCTTTCTTCCCCTTCTCCCCTTCCTCCCATCCCACCCCTGAACTCCTGCTCACCCTCAGCCACTTGCTTCCTGCCCCTTGGGGTTGCTAGATGTCACCTTTTCGTGGAGGTTGTCTCTGCTTTTAAAGTTGCCATTCTTCCCAGCCACACGGCTCTGCAGTACCTGCACTGCTGTTTCATCCTAAACGCTCAGCCCCATCTCATACACTGCACAGTTGACTGTGTTACTGTACCTATAGTCTGTCTTTCTCCATTAAAATGTAAGCTCGATGAGGGTGGGAATTCTTTTGTCATGATTGCAGTGTCTAGTACCCAGTAGGCATTTAGCAAATTCAGTAGAACCTCTGTAGGTTGACCAGCTGGCCCACATGCAGCGGTGGTCACCATAAGGAACTCGGCCTCCGGTACTGAGACATTATATCCAGTCTATAACAATTAGGTGAACTTGAAGTGGTCATTGTAGGGAGGTTTTCCTGTAGTTGTTAAACAAATGGAAGGGAATACTAAGTCTGAGTGTCTCTCTCTCCTTTTCCTTTGTATTGGTAGGATGATTCCTATTATTGAAATAAGTTTTATTATTAAAATGCAGGGGTATTTTATTATTAAAATTTAAAGGATTTGTTCTGTAAAATTTGGACTCACTCAAAAGGCTGCCCTCATGGATCCAGAGGTCTCATTGTTACAATAGCTGGACGTTTCCAGACTGGGAGAGCCAAAGTCCAAGGGCGTTTGGTGACGTCATCTGTGCATGGTTCCAAGCACTATTTAGATATGACGCACACAGTCTTCAGCCCACTGCTGAGTTTAGGGTCTCTCAGAGGCTGCCCTAGACTTAGGGACTCCCCAGTGCCCTGCTCACTTGGACAAAGTCAGAACCTGGAAGTGCTGGACACTGTAGTTGGCCGGGCTCCAGCGGCCAGGGGCTCCCACTTCCTGGATGGGAGCTCATCTCATCTGCATGTACCTTCCCTGGGACCAAAGTGATGGCTCATAATAGTATCCAGGCCTGACTCACACTGTGCACCACAGTTTTATCTAAATATAACTTTCCTTCTTCACTGGGGTATTGAGAGGGACAGGCCTCTTTTTAATTTCTCACAGAGATATTTAAATAACATGTGAGCACAGTTTCTGAACCCAGAGAGACTTCTCACAGCGCCTTTGCAAACAAGTCATGTTCTCTTCCCCCGCTTTATTTTCTCTATAATAACTAACATTTATATAGGGCTTGCTGTATTCCAGGCATTGTTCTGAGTGCTTTGCAAAGATGAACTTAATCTCATAACAGTCCTATAAAGCAGATGGTATAATTATACATACTGTTACTCTGGATGTAATTGATCTTTGGGGAAGGGGCACCTCGATCTTGGCACACATTGCTTTCTCATTGTAGTCTGCTCATCCCATCTCTTTACTCAAGGGAAAGGCAGAAATAACAATTGATCTATAGAGTGTGTCAGGGCAGATTTTCAGACCCATAAAGGGTAGTTTCACCTAGAGTCTCCCTGACGTCTGTGTACCAGTGCACTCTACTGCTGGTGACCTCTAGAAGGGACCCCCAGCTTCTTCTCTGCTTGTTGGTGGGCTTCACCCCATTTCCCAGGCTTCAAACCAGAGTCTCTCCTGAGCCTCCTTGCCTGGGTTGGTCTCTGAAGCCTGGTGATGGATGTGGGGAGCTGGTGAGCACAAGGTGAGACAGGGTCTGTTTAAGGTCTGGGCCTTGCTCGGCTCTGTGTGCCGTGGCTCTAACCTGCACTGGGGACAGAGCCGGATTCACAGCCCCTGTGCTCCAGTTGCCTTCATCTGCTCTGGTGGGAGATGTGCTGGGAGCCCTCCAGGCTCTTAGGGTCATCAGACGGCATCTTGGGGCCAGCCATTTAATTATCTCTGGGGACAAGCAGGTTATTTACTAATTACAGAATTTCTTGGGTAAAGTTTTATGTGACTATGGAATTCTTATTTTAAGAATCTTATCTTAAGCAAAACAGTGTTATATGATTTAGATTTTTACTTTTTAGATTTCATTTTTCATCTCTATTCACATTACAAAGGCACACAGACCGATGACTCAAATAATCATGCGAAGCAGCAGCTCACAGCTCCTCGCTGACCCTTCGCTCACTCCCAGGGGCAGCCACCCTCGAGGAGTTCAGCCAATTTTGTGGATTCACTTCCACAGTTCTAAACAACATGCTTTTTTTTTTTTTTTTTTTTGAAACAGAGTCTCACTTTGTCACCTGGGATAGAGTACCATGGTGTCACAGCTCACCTCAAACTCTTGGACTCATGTGATCCTCTTGCCTCAGCTTCCCAAGTAGCTGGGACTACAGGTGCCTGCCACAACTCCCTGCTATTTTTAGAGACAGGGTCTTGTTCTTGCTCAGGCTGGTCTCTAACTCCTGAACCCAGGCAATCCATCCGCTCAGCCTCCCCAAGTTCTAGGCCTACAGGTGTGAGCCGCCACTCCCGGCCTTAAACTACACGCTTTTGTTGCTACTTCTGGATCTACTTTCTGTCAAGTATTAAGCTTGCACCCTGAACAATGAGGATTTAGCTCTCTCCTCCATCCTGTTCTCACATCTTCTATCCATCCCTACATCTTCCCCGTGCTGTTAAATACGAATTTGGTTTATATTGGCATTTAGTGTCTGTAATATCATGCCTGTATATATTGAGGATGCCAAAAAATGTATACACATTTTAGGCCAGGGAAAACTATTAAATTTGTAATACTTGAGTCACTTTGGACTTCTGCAGTTACAAGAGGTGCTCAATTCATTTTTTGTTGTCTGCATATACTATTATAGTTTTAATACAGTTTTCTTTTCCTTTCTTAAAATGTGTATACATTTTGTGGCACCCTTTGTATTATATTTTAAACATTCAAAACAGTATGCCAAGGTTATTTTTTTCTGCACTTTATTGTGGTTTAAAAAATTTTATTTTAGTTTTTAAAATGTATAATTCTACCTCCAACTTTTCTTCCAAAGGTATGAGCATATTAGTTTCCTATAAATAAATAAAGAATTCGGTATCCTATCAGTTGCATCTTCCTAAGGAAGTTACTCTAGACCCCTCTGTGTCCTGACTGGTTGGTCCCCAGGCCGGCCTTCAGCTGTCCTTTTAGGGTGTCTAACCCCACCCTCCAGACCATCCTCACTTCTCTCTCATGTTGGGTCTCCTCCTTTTTAGATGGATTCCCTCCTCTGGTGGCTTCTGGAAAATAATTTATATCTGGATGTCTCTTCATTCTATCCCTGTATTAAATCAATAGTTGGGTAGGTTGTCTGGGTGTGGAATGTAGGTGAAGAATCATTTTTCTCTCAGAATTTTGTAGGCTTTGCCTCCTTACCTGTGCTCTCTCAGTGTGGATTTTGAAAGTTCAGTCCCATTCAGATTTTTGGTCCTTCAAATGAAACTGGAAACACATCGGATCTTCTCCTCGCGTGTGGGCCTCTTCACTAGCACTGTGGTGTTCTCCTCGCGTGTGGGCCTCTGCATTAGTGCTGTGGTGTTCTCGCGTGTGGGCCTCTGCATTAACACTGTGTTGTACTTTGGTATAAATCTGTCTCTTCTGTCTAAAGTCAGTCCCTTCATTCTGGGAAATCCTTTTAAATTATTTCATCCATTTTCTCCTATGGCTTTTTTGTTTTCGTTTTTCCTTTTTCTACACTAATATTGATGTTCTTCAAATGTGGACCTCCTGTTCTGGATCCTCAGTAATTATTTCCTTTTTTTTCTCACTTCCTTGCTCACTCTACCTTTTTTTTTTTTTTTGAAACAGAGTCTTCATGCTGTTGCCCTAGTAGAGTGCTATAGAATCACAGCTCCCAGCAACCTCCAACTATTAGGCTCAAGCAATCCTCTAGCCTCAGTTTTTCTACTTTAGTAAAGATGGGGGAGGGTCTCAGTTTTGCTCAAGTTGGTCTCAAACCAGTGAGCTCAAGTGATCCACCCGCCTTGGCCTCCCAGATTGTTGCAATTACACACAGCACCCAGTGCATGAGCCACCGTGCCTGGCCTGCTAACTACTTTTTCAGAAAGTTTTTCAACTTTATCTTCTAAGCCTTCTACTGAGATTTTCATTTCTGCTACTTTAGTTTTTTCACGAGCTATTTGGTCTTATTCCTTTTAAAAATAGCGTCATGTGATTGTTTGATGGATGTAGTTAGTATCTTCTCTGAGAATGTTAATGATTTTTTCTCCTCCTCTGCAAGTAGCCATTTTGGTTGTTTGGGTCTGTTTTTTGTATGAGACACTTTTCCCAGGTATCTAATGATCCTTGGCTGCCAGTGTCATAGTGCAATGCTTAAAGAATGCAGCACAAGAAGCTGATAAATGTGGGGGAGGGAGCCCTTCTTGCCCGCTGTCCTCACCATAGGGTGGCGAAAGCTCCCTGTTTCACTCATATCAGTGTCTTTAGGTGGTTTCTTTGGCTCTCAGTTTCCCTGGAGAAGAGGCCTGCAGGAGGGCAGCTCTGCATAGCTAGTTTCACTCCAAGGGCTGTGGGAGCCCAGTGGAGGCAAAGGCTATGTTCTGACACCTGGGTGAAACCTCTCCTCCTAAGCCTCTTGTCCTCACTATGGGATCCTTGCCCCGGCCGACCTGCCTGCCTGCTCTCAGAATCCCTTTCTTTACTCTTTTCAAAAACTAAAGTTCCTATCTCCTGCCAGGGTGAGGACAGTAGTCCAGATTCTTGCCATTTAAAAACATCTTTGTGGACAGCACCTGTGGCTCAAGGAGGGGGACGCTGGCCCCATATACCGGAGGTGGCAGGTTCAAACCCGACCCCGGCCAAAAACTGCCAAAAATAAAAACATCTTTGTATTTCAACTCTCCTTTTACTCCCATTTCCAAGAAAACCTAAAAATCGAGGTTTCACATAAAGCAAAATGCAGTGAATCTGAAATGGAAAGCTGGGACACATGGAAGCCCCCGACCACCCCCCGGCTGAGGGTCTGCTGGACTCCAGAGGCACCCTCACGCTCCTTTTCTGTCAGCAGACGTCCCATCAGTGCGGCAGGTTGGTTTTGCCTAATCTTGAACATAAAAAAACGGCATGATAGAGCATGGACAGTCGTCTTCTGACTTCTTCTGCTATGTGTAGTGGCCACGTCCGCTTCTCTGTTACTGCTGTGTGATGTCTCATCTGATGCCTATTGACCATTCCACCCTCCGTGGGTGTCCGGGTGATTTTTATGTGGGGGCTATTATAAATAAAGCCACTAAGAATGTTCTTATTCATGAATAGACCTATGCATTCATTGCCTTGGGCATATATATGTGTATATATATTTTTTTTGGGGGGGGCAGTCTCACTCCATTGCCTGGGGTAGAGTGCTATGGCATCACAGCTCACAGCAACCTCAAACTCTTGGGCTCAAGTGACCCTCTTGCCTCAGCCTCCCAAGTGGCTGGGACTACAGGCATCCACCACAATGCCCAGCTGTTTTTAGAGATGGGGTCTCAGATGGTGCTCAGGCTGGTCTCAAACTCCTTAGCTCAAGTGATCCACCCACCACAGCCTCCCAGAGTGCTAGGATTATAGGTGTGAGCCACCACGCCTGGCCTTCTGGGGTATGTTCTAAGGAGTGGAATTATTGGGTCATTGGGGTGATATGGTTTAGTCTTTGGTAAATATGACCAAAGAGTTCTCCAGACTGGTTGCACCAGGTCAGGTGACTCTGGACCTGTCTCACTGTTTGCTGGACAGCTAACGTTCTAGAGTTAGCTAAGCCCGGGACCCCTGTCCATCTGCTGCCCAGCTCCCAGAGTCTGTGGCTGTCTTCTCCTCTCCCGGTGTCTCTGTCCTTGAGGGTGAACTATCTCTGCAGTGGGATTTGTAGGGGCCAGAGCTAAATGGGAGTTTTCAATCCACTTTCTTTAACTGGAAGGCTCCGCTCTGATCTCAGTCACCCTAATCGTAATGCCCTGTGTCTCCTCGAGTTGTTTTGCTCGGCGGCTTCATGGAATCAGTTTTAGAGCCTCCGCTTCCAGGGCTACTCCAGCACCTTCTTCTGCCTTCTGCGCCACCAACACATTGAGAGCATAATTCTGATTCCCCATCTTTTTTGGCAGTAATGACTATTAACCAGGACAAATTGAAGGTACAGTCTATGGGATTCTTTCTCTTAATTTTTCCCCTGAGTTTGCAAAAATCTGAGTATACTATTCCATGAACTTTTAATCTGATCAGGTTATGTTTAGTCTAGGCAAATTTGAATATCTTAACCTTTAACCTTGCAATGTCCTAACATTTAACCTTGTCATAATATCCCAAGTGTCCATCCCAGGTGTTCCCTTTGTCCCTGGAGCCATCTTTACCACTTTGGTTTGGGCGTGCCAGGGCTGGAGGCACAGCTGAACTTATAGTGCCCTGGACTGGGAATCAGAGCAGGTTTCGCTAAAGAACTAATGAGATGTGGTTGATCCTCCTCATGCCATCCTCCCATCCAGAAAGTTCTGGGCTTCCTCTGGGGCTTTCTCTGGTGCAGAGATGGTGACAGGCAGGTTGAGGATGGCAAGGGTGGGGATCACAGACACCCCCTTTGTCCACAGTGGTGGCAACCTCACCAGCAAACAAGGCAGCAGGCATGCTCAGTGCTGACCTGCTCAGCACACTCTGACGTCTTGTCTATTTCCCACCCGGCCCCTTTCAAGCGAGCATACCCTCTGTCCTCTGTTTCTCTTTCTCACAAACCTGACCCATGCCTCTTGCACCACAGAACTGGCAAGACCACGACACCTCTCTCCTGGTTACAGTTCACTTCTCTGATGGAGTTTCACTCACTAAAATAGTCTCAGTGTGAGGAGGGGCCCAGCTACCTAATCAGGGTGCAGTAAGGCGGGGGAGTACTTATTGCGCTGGGCATGTTCACAAGGCTCTTGAACAACGGCTGGTGTGTGTATGGATTGCATATCCGAGCGACCTAGCAGAGTTGCTTGCCTCATTTGGTGACAGAGTTCAGATGTTTGGCCACCTCCAAGTCTCGTGATGGAAGCTGATCCCTAGTGTTGGAGGCAGGGCTTGGTGTGAGGCATTTGGGTCATGGGGTGGGTCCCTCATGAGTGATGCGGTGCCCTCCCCACAGTAATGAGCGTGTTCTCAATTTATTAGTTCACGCTGGTGGTTAGAAGCTGTTGTTTAAAGGAGCCTGACACCCACCGTCTCCTCCCCCTCCTGCTCCTGCCCTCTCCATGGGAAACACCTGCTCCCCCTTCACCTTCACTCTGATTGGAAATGCCCTGAAGCCCCCACCAGGAGCACATGCTGGGGCTTCGTGTACAGTCTGCAGACCAGTGAGCCAAATAAACCGCTTTTCCTTCTGGGTTACCCAGCCTCTTGTATTTTCTTTATAGCAACACAAATGAACTAATATACCTAATCAAACTCAAATTGTGATTGGCTCACCTCACTTTCTGGGGGTCTCAGAATGTAACCCACCTCCAGACCCTTTGTCTTTATCTATCCTGCTTCTTCACAGATAAGGGCTATGTTATCCTAAATCCATGAATTTAGTGTATTTTATTTCTGTTAACGTAATAAATAGTTATTTCTAAGTGTAGATAATCACATAATTATACCTCTACCGACCCTGCAATCAAATGCATTTAATATACTTATTACTGTGCATAATGCATTTCTCTCCTCTGGTGTATTGAATTCCCTTCTGATCATTGCTACCTATGGGTAGAAATAGTGGTTCTGTTTCCACTCTTGCTGATAAGAAGGGTTTTGAGAAGGAGAAAGGACACAAACTCTGGCAATAATAACAGACATCTCAAATAGTCTGCTGGGAAAGTAAACCAGTCACTGAGAGAAGGAAGCCTGATTGTAACCCTTATGAAGTTGAAATAGTACATTCATTTGTGCTGGGGATTAATTAGGGTCCTGTGACTTAGCCTGAGATCTAACCACTAGTTAGAGTGTGATTTCTGTGACAAACCATAGTTGCATTCCAGCAGTCAATTCATGAACAAATTGTGTACATCACATATTTCTAAAGTGAAGATACTCAAGAAGAATAATAAAATTGTTTTAAACCTGATGTCTTTGCCTTTTAATACTGCTGTATGCTGTGAGGGGAGATGATTTATAAATCTTTGCAAGTTAATAAATCCACGTTGTAATGTTCTTACATACAGAATTGTGTTGAGTTCACAAGTTGTAGAGCCTCGTCATTTGATGATCTGAGAGGAGCTAATGTTACTCTATCAGACGGGAACTCCTGAAGAATGATGCTTCCACATCCAGACTCTCCCCGGCAATTCTGGCGACCTCTTACAACCTTGGGGCAGACCTGATGAAGCGGTGCTGCTTCAGTCTCCACGGCCGTGAGCAGGAGCCCCTGTCTGGGTGATGCAGGACACACTTCAGCAGTGTCTGAAAGCCCCCTGTGTTGGACACTTACTTGGTTGTAGAAAGGTGCCTGGTAAACACCTGGTCAAGCTGTGTATCCTCTGAGGCCTGTGAGGGTCATTAGCTCTTTATCATCACTTAGTCAGTGGTTCCTGACAGGTGCTGCAAGGACAGTCCTCAGGATCGAGCAGAAGTGCTCTTCCCTGACAGCCATGGCATAGACCTCTCAGCTTCACGGGGAAGGATCCGTCCCTTTCACTGCGCAGACACCGAGCAGCTCTGCACACGTAACATGGGCATTGGGGGATTTTCCTCCATTGAAGATAGATACAAGTTTACTATTGCTGCTTTGTACCTAGAGACATTAAGATAGCACCATTTATGTAAGTGGCTGTGTCAGAGTGACAGGGCTTGTTGTCAAGATGAAATGTATGTGCACTCATAAAGACAGCTAAGGCATGCATATAATTGAGCATTGCCCAAAAGGTCACTGACTGAGATTTAGGACACAGGGTCTCCCCCCTTCCCTCCCAGCCTCTCCTACCCATGAGCCCTGTGGATGACCCAGTTCCCAGGCTACCCCTCCATGGCTGAGCTGAAGCATGATGGAACAACTCAGATTAGCGTGACGCCAAAACAAAAC
Source organism: Galagoides demidoff (assembly GCA_963574575.1). NCBI lineage: Eukaryota > Metazoa > Chordata > Mammalia > Primates > Galagidae > Galagoides > Galagoides demidoff. The sequence continues at coordinate 13,927 of CAUYQV010066172.1, forward strand.
CAAACAAAAGATGCCCCTCTTTATGCTTTACCTTTGAAGCAATATAAGCCCCTTCAAACTGAATAGTTTTTTAGGAATCAAACTGTTTTAGAGCTGGTGATAATGAAATGCAGAGTGTTTTTTGTGCTCTTGCAAAATGGCAGAAAAACAGAAATATACCATTTTGTTACAAAATTCATCTTCAGATATACAAATTTTGAGATGGGCACAGTTTTCAGAAAATGTCTCTGGCGTAAAAGATGCCAAAAGGCCATCCATCGTCCTACCTGAGGATTTTGTGAAGGTTGGATGAGATTGAGTGTGTGGAGATGAGGTGAGATCTGTGACCTGGGGAGAGGGCAGGCTGGTGACATGGTGGAGAAAGTTTGTGCTGGTGGCTGTACAGGGACCTGGTGGAGGCAAGGCGCTGGTCAGGAGGTCGTTCCAGTCACCAGGGAGAAGGGCATGGTCTTGCAGGTTCTGTGGGTAAAGTGTCCAACCCCTGAGACAGAGTACAAACTGGGGCAGGGCAGGAATTGGATAGAACTGGGCGAGAATTCGGAGTCTGCCAGCTGGGAGCATCTTGACCAGGTCACCACCTCTGTGTATTTGCACGGTGTCTGTGACTCCTCCCTGCCTTCTCTAACCTGCCAGTCGCCTTGTCTGGGGAGGAAGTCCCTGAGGGTGAGGGTGGGGGTCAGCATCTGTCAGTGCTTCTCTAAGGAAAGTGCTCTGACTTGGGCCAAGATGGTAGGTAGCAGGGGAGGCCTTGCACAGTGGCCAGGTTTGAGACACACTTGGGAGTTGGGGTCTGTAGGACATGGTGGTGGTTGGATGTGGGGATGCAGGGTGACCAGGGATCAGACCTCCTAGATCTCTGGGTGGGGCAGCTGGGTGGATGGGGACACCTTCCCCTAGGAGCCGAGTGTGGGGTGGAGGTGGTAGGCCAGAAAAGCCACACCACAAACCCATCCTCTGCTGCAGCATCAGGCAGACGTTTCCAGAGAGCATTCTCTCTCAGTGCACCAGGAGGCTTTAAGCCAGGGAGCCCTCTGCTCAGGCGCAGCTGCTGCCTGCCTCCCAGCAGAGGCCCTCAAGCTGGGCACACAGAGTGAGATGAATTTTCTCACAGTTATGGTGGCTGGAAAGCCAAAACCAGGGTGTGAGCAGAGTTGTTTCTCCTGAAGGCCTCTCTCCTCAGCCTGTAGACCGCCCTCTTCCCCTTTTGACATCACATGGCCACCCCTTGGGTTCTGATCTCCTCTTTTTAAAGGGATATTAGTCAGGTTAGAGTAGGGCTCACCATGAAGTGTTTACTTTAACTTAATTTTCTCTTCAGCAAGTTCCCCTGTCTCCAAATACAGTTACATTCCGTGGTATTGCAGTGGCTCACATCCCAGCACTTTGGGAGGCCCAGGCATGAGGATCATTTGAGGCTAGGAGTTTTAGGCCAGCCTGGGCAACATAACAAGACCCTGTTTCTGTAAAAAATAATAATAATAATAAAAATTAGCTGGGTATGATGTTGCAGACACCTACAGTTTCAGTTTTCAAGAGGCTGTGGCAGGAGGATGGCTTGATCCCAGGAGTTCCAGGCTGCAGTGAGCTATGATGCACCTTGTACTCTAATCCAGGCAACAGAGTGAGACCCTGTCTCTAAAAAAATTAAAATTAAGAAACAAGTTTAAATTGCCTAAGGCTTGCCCACTGCTCTGTTAAGGTAACAGGTTTAAAGAGTGATACTGTGTGTGTGTGTGTGTGTGTGTGAGTGCCGTGTGCAGGTGTATGTGCATGAGAGCCGTGTGCATTCCTGTTCCTGCCCAGACCTGTGTGCGTGTGTAGGTGTGTGTGTGAGTACCGTGTACATCCCTGTTCCTGCCCAGGCCCATGTGCAGGTGTGTATGTGTGAGTGCCGTGTGCATTCCTGTTCCTGCCCAGGCCTGTGTGCGTGTGTAGGTGTGTGTGTGAGTGCCGTGTGCATTCCTATTCTTGCCCAGGCCCGTGTGCAGGTGTGTATGTGTGCGTGAGTGCCGTGTGCATCCCTGTTCCTGCCCAGGCCTGTGTGCAGGTGTGTATGTGTGCGAGTGCCGTGTGCATCCCTGTTCCTGCCCAGCCCCGTGTGTGTGTGCAGGTGTGTGTGCGTGAGTGTAGTGGAGTTGACTGGAACTGGGTGAAGCCTGGACTGATGATTCAGGACTCCGAGGCCACCCTGCTGATAACCCACTGCTGAAACTGGGGAGAGGAGGAACGAGAATTGGTATCTCCCTGCCCCCGTCTTCCTGTAATTTCCACATTGCAGTGACCCCACGTTAAACCAAATTCACGCTTATCTATTGAGCACAGCCCAGCCAGGGAATCACTGTAATGATGCCAATGTCTAAAATTGCAAGTAGGAAGAAGCCCCCAAAAGCTAAGGGCAGTCTGTGGAGACTGCACAGGTGGGAACAGATTTGACAAAGTAAAGCCACAGCCTCAGGGGCAGCAAATTCTCCCCAATCACAGGCTGTCGTTCATCTGCCCACCCCGCAGCCGCCAGCCCCAGCTGGAGAAGTCATTTGATTTGCAAGTAACTGCTGGGAGTCTGCTTCCTGGAGGGCCATATTGATTTTGTTGTTCTTTTCGCTGCTGCTTATATTGAAATGGGGAGTCCATTCTATATCCTCTCGAATGAGGAAAGGCTCCTTTAGTAGCCTGTTCCATCACCTGACTGTTCCTTGGCTCACTGAAGTTGCCCTGCTATTTAATTTAAATTTTTCCCACAGCAGTTGAGTGTATCAGCATCAGTCTGTCTGGGTCCTTTGCCTCCGGGGGGGGGGGTAGGGATTATAGAGGTCTTATTTTCTTTAAGCAACATCCTTTCTTGTCTATTTGCTACAGAGAACATTGGTTTGCTTGTTCTTATTGGGGGAAAAAAGCCTTCTTACTAAAACAGTAAATGGATTCATAATACTGCTGAAGTCTAATCTCAGTGTCTCTTACTTAGGCAGTGTCCATGGGGGAAGCACAGATAGTTCAAAGGTCTCAGAGGTGGGGAATTTCTAACAGTAGCAGAATTTTTCATCTCTGCGTTTTGCTGGGTGGAAGGGAATGTAGACACAGACTTTGCTGCTCGTTCCTTGTTCTGTCCTTTCCACGCTGGGGCACGTCCCTCAGCACTCTGTAGTGGCTTCCCTCCCCTTTACCCCCAGAGGGAATACAAAGTGCATATTATTGTGATGTCTTGTGTTTGGCAAATAAGCACTAACTTTGTGCAGTATCTGCCTGTGTTTCTGGTTGAGATTTACCTTAAGTGAGGTGGAGTGATTGTTTTCCCTTCAGAAGATGGAGCCCCGCCTGGAAGAAATAATGGTAGTAGTGTAGACACTTGTGTTCTTGGAACTGAAATAACCCACCTGGGTTCTCAAGAAACAGTAAATTGTAGTGCCTTAAAATCCTAAGAGAAGCTTTGTGGCCAAAACTTAATCTCATCCATCAAGGGCTTTACCGTGGCTGCTGAGAAGTTATGGCCGTATTCCACTAATAGGCAGCCTGGGTACATCCTGATCTTGTTCACTTTCAGTCTACCATGCCACAAGAGTTTAACTGCACAGGCTCAGTGCCCATAGCACAGCAGTTATGGCGCCGCCACATACACTGGGGATGGTGGGTTCGAACCTGGCGCAGCCCAGCTAAACAACAACAGTTGAAACAAAAAATAGCTGGACATTGTGACAGGCACCTATAGTCCCAGCTACTTGGGAGGCTAAGGCAAGAGAATCTCTTAAGCCCAAGACTTTGAGGTTGCTGTGAGCTGTGATGCTACAGCACTCTACCCAGGTGACATAGACTCTGTCTCAAAAACAAAAAAGAATTTAATTGTAGGGATAAATGAACCAGGCATAGGATTTTTATCCTAATAACAACACTTGATTTTGTTTACTTGTGTTGAGCTGTATAAACCAAGCTTTGCATAAGAACCTGTATCAAAGGCACAGAAAACAGGAAGATTCCTTAGCTGACTTACCCACGTCCTTGAGGGAAGGCCCAGAGCATACAGGCGCACAGTTCCTCATGAGAGAAGGCCTGTTGGTAACCGAAGCCATGAGAAATTAACTCTAAAGACATGAAAAGCCATGCAAGAGGTACACTACAAAACTCCTAATAGAAAATGTCGCTGGGTGACCTTTTATTAGAAAGTAGTTTCTTAGATAGTATACTAAAAGCACAAGTAACAAAAGGCAAAATAGTTAAATTGAACTTTATAAAACTGGAAAACTTTGTGCTTCAAAGGACTTTATCAAAAAAGCTGAAAGATGACCCACAGAATGGGAGGAGATACTTGCAAATCCTACATCTGATAAAGGTCTAGTGTCCATAATATATAAAGAACTCTTACAAATCAATAATAAAAAGGTAAATAACCTAATTTAAAAGTGAGTAAAGGATCTGAATAGATGTTTCTCGAAAGAATATATATAAAATACTAACACACGGAAAGATCTTTAGCATCATCAGTCATTATGTAAATACAAGCGAAAACACAGTGGGATACTAGAGATACTACTTCACCTCCACTGTAATGGCTAGAACCAAAAAGATGAAAAACAACAAGTATTGGTGAGGATATTGAGACCCTTGTACATTGCTGGCAGGAATGGAAAATGGTGTATTGGAAGGCAGTTTGCTAGTTTCTTAAATAAACATGTAGTCACCATGTAAGTATGACCACGAAACTTCCCTCCTAGGTATGTACCAAAAAGAAACAAAACTGAGCCACACAGAAACTTGAGTGTGGAGGTTCAGAGCAGCATTTTTCATAGTAGCCAGACGGATGGATGAACCAAGTGTGATATATACATACAACAGAATATTGTCTGGTGATAAAGGGTTAATGCACTGATATAGACAGACCTTAAAACATCATGCAAAGTGAAAGGTCAGTCACAAAGACCACACAGTCTATGATTCTGTTTCTATGAAGAGTCTGCAGTGGGTGAAGCAGGTTGTTGGTTCTTAGGATTGGGGGAGCGGGAGGGCAGCAGGAGATGGCTGCTAATGGGGGACGTCTTTTGGGGGGGTGATGAAAATGTCCCATGATCGACTTTGGTGAAACTTATGACTCCATGGTATTATAAAACCTATTGGATTACACATTTTAAAGGGATGAATTGTATAGTGTGTGCATTTATTTCTCAATTAAAGCTGTTACAATAATACTTAGTGGAGGGGGAGATGAGGAAAAATGTGTCTCCTAGGCTCCTGGCCCGGCACCTATCATCCTAAGGCTTTGGGAGGCTGAGGGTGGAAGGTCATTGGAGGCCAGGGGTTCAAAACCAGCTTAGGCAAAATAGAAGGGTGCTGTCTCTACACAAGAATTAGCCGGGCATAGTGGTGCGGACCTGTGGTCACAGCTATTTGGGAGCATCCTGGTTGAGCCAAGGCTATGAGCTATGATCTTACCACTGCGCTTCAGCTTGCATGACAGAGTAAGACCCTGGCTCTTAAAAAGAGAAAATTAACCTCTATAGAGGATTAATTAAAAAATAGTTGAAAACACACATCACATTTTAGAAATGAGAAATTATATATACAAGGTCAAGCAACCACTTTCTTCTTTGGTACTAGAATTTATTATATCACCAGATAATAGTGGAAACTGTTATTTCAGAGCTGCCCTCTCAGAATTCCTAGATGTTGACTTCTAAAGTCATCTGCTCAGGAACAAAACTCTATTTATAGAAATGCATTCATTTTGAAAGAACACAATTTTGTTACACATTTTTTTCAAATTGGATTTATCCATTTTCACACTTTCTGGGAATAACAAACTGAACTTACACTTGGCTTTGTCATTTGTTACCATTAAAATGTTTATGCTTATTTACCTAATAAGATCTAATTTTAGAGCATTTTTTAAATTTTTTTAAAGTCTTGATTATTTTCTGATTATTAAAGTACTTTGTGCTCATAAAAAATTCAGACTTTACAGAAAATTGAAATGTTTTCTGCCCTTCTCACCTATGGGTAACTACTTGTCTTAGTTTTCTTGATATTTTTTGTCTCTGGATATACTAGTTGATTTATTTTCAACAAAATGAAATTCTACATACCAGCTCTTGCAACTTCCCGTTTCACCTCGCCTGCCTCTCAAGCTCTGGTTCCCCAAACCTTATCAGTACACCTTAGCTCTGTAGCCATTGTTGCTAGATTTGGATCTGCTCTGTTCTTTTTTTTTTTTTTTTTGAGACAGAGCCTCAAGCTGTCCCCCTGGGTAGAGTGCCGTGGCTTCACAGATCACAGCAACCTCCAACTCCTGGGCTCAAGTGAGTCTCTTGCCTCAGCCTCCCAAGTAGCTGAGACCACAGGCGCCCGCCACAATGCCCAGCTATTTTTTTGGTTGCAGCCATTTTTGGCGGACCCAGGCTGGATTCAAACCTGCCACCTTAGGTATATGTGGCTGGCACCTTAGCCACTTGAGCCACAGGCACCGAGCCTGCTCTGTTCTTTTTAACAGCTATTGATTATTCCATTGTAAGGACATACCACCAATTCCTTATTTTTGTTTAAATATTTATGAATATTTAAGCCAGTTCAAGTTTTATGTCTTATCAATTAATATTCCAGTGAATTGTTACATTTTGCACACTTGTATGTGATTCTGTGGAATAAAGTCTCAGGAATGGAATGGCTGGGTTATTGGATAAAATGAAATTATTAAAGTTTGAACTGATATTTCCTAAATGCCCCCCTAAAAGGAGGTTTTGTTTGCTTGTTTGTTTTGAGAAAGAGTCTCACTTTGTCACCCTTGGTAGAGTGCTGTAGTGTCATAGCTCACAGCAACCTTAGACTCCTGCTCCTGGGCTCAAGTGATTCTCTTGGCTCAACCTCCCAAGTGACTGGGACTACAGGCACCTGCCCAATGCCTGGCTATTTTTAGAGACGAGGTCTTGCTCTGGCTCAGGCTGGTCTCAAACCTGTGAGCTCAGGCATCCACCCCCGTCGGCCTCCCAATTGCCAGGAGTACAGGCGTGAGCCACCATACCTGGCCTAAAAGGAGTTTTAATTACTGAGCTACAAACTTAGCTATACAGTTGATGCTCTGACTTGACTGTTCTGTTTCCAACCTGAAAGTGAAGAAGAGACACCACCAACTCCATTTCCAGAGACCTCTTTAGGTTAGCACTGGAGAGTCTCGTCTTTGGCATGCTTCAGCCTCTGTTCAAGAGTTTTAGCATTGTGTCACCCATTTATCCAGCTTCCTGCAGGACAGGTGTGGCCTCAGACACCACAACAGACAGGTCACCAGGCACACGAGCCGTATACTCGAATGTCACCATGCATGTGTGTGCCGTTCTTGCCACACATAACTCAGGGGCATCACAGCTCTGCGTGCCAAGCTCCCTGAAGATAAGGAGAACAAAGGGGAACCTCAGATAACTTAAGGTCTACCTTCCTCCTCCCCTGCCTTTTCACTAGGAAAACGGGAAAGGACCTTGAGCACATGATTTCTGTAAAGGAGGTAATAAGATTTTCATTTTAGGGGCTAGAGAACTGAGCTCAGAGGGTGGCAGGCCCAGAAGACACCCCTGGTAAAGAGCAGTCTCAGTCCTCTGAATTCAGAGCCACCTCTGCTTCCCCTTCAATAGCCAGAGCACTGGGTGGCACCTGTGGCTCAAAGGAGTAGGGTGCCGGCCCCATATGTCGGAGGTGGCTGGTTCAAACCCAGCCCCCGCCAAAAACTGAAAAAAAAAAAAAAGCCAGAGTACCTGCTGGAATAATGGTGAGTGTGCGACTACTCCCAAACTAGCCCTCAGCTGAACTTGAGTCCATAACCGGCTATCTTCTCAACTTCCAACTTGAGTCATCATTAGTATATCAATTTTTTGACAGTCTCATCTTTTTTTCTTTCATCGTGGCAAAATACAGATAACATTAAATTTACCATCTTAACCATTTTTAAGTGTACAGTTCAATGGCATTAAGTACATTCATATTTTTGTGCAACTACCATCACTATCCATCTCCCTAACTTTTTATCTTGTACAACTGAAACTCTGTGTCCTTTAAACACCAACGCCCTGTCCTCCCAAAGCCCCCAGCACCCACCATGCCACTTTCCTGTCTGTCTGCAGTTAAGTTGACCACTGTTGCTGGAATCATACAGGGTTTGTTCTTTTTGGGCTTATCTCCCTGAGCATGTATCTTATAGGCTCGTTCATGGTGTAGTATATGTCAGAATTCCCTTCTGTTTCAAGGCTGAATAAGACTCCATTATTTATGTGTATGTGTGTGTAAATAGATAGATAGATAGATTTTTTTTTTTTTTTGAGACAGAGTCTCAAGCTGTCGCCCTGGGTAGACTGCTGTGATGTCACAACTCGCAGCAACCTCAAACTCTCAGGTTTAAGTGATTTGCTTGCTTCCGCCTCCCAGAGTGTTAGGATTACAGGTGTGACCCACCATGCCTGGCCTATTTCTAATTGTTTTTGAGGAACTGCAATATCGTTTTCCACAGCAACCATTCTATTTTCTGTTCTCGACAACACACAGGGTTTGCGGTTTCTCTGCATACTTGCCAGCACAGGTTGCTTTTTCTTCTTCATGGCAGATACCCTGACAGTGTGAGGTGCTGTCTTCTCTGGTTTTGATCTGCATTTCCCTACTGACCAGCAGTACTGAGCATCTATTCATGTGCTTACTGACTGTTTGTGTATCCTCTTAGGAGAAGTATCTATTCAAGTCCTTTGCTCACTTTTAAATTCAGTTGTTTTTTGTTGTTGTTTTAGGAGTTCTCTATATATTCTGATACTAATCCCTTATCAGATCCATGATTTACAAATATTTTCTCCCATTCTGCCGGTTGCTTTTTTTCTCTTTTGGTGCATTTTTATTTTTCATGAAGTCCAATGTGTCTATATTTTCCTTTTTTCTTTTCTTTTTTTGTTTTTGTTTTTGTTTTTTTGAGACAGTGTCTCACTCTCTTACCCATACTAGAATACAGTGGCATGATCAAAGCTCACTGCAACCTGAAACTCTTGGGCTTAACTTATCTTCCTGCCTCAACTTCCTGAGAAGGTGGGACAACAGGTGCACACAACCAACTGGACTAATTTTTCTTCTTTTTTAGAGGTAGGATCTCACTCTTCTGCCCAGGCTGGTCTTAGCTCCTGAGCTCAAGCAATCCTACCTCAGCTTTCCAAAGTGCTGGGATTACAGGTATGAGCCACAGTGCCCAACACCTATTTTTTTATTTTTTTTGCCTGTGCCTTTACATCAAATTTTAATATATCAAGAATTTCTACTTCTAAGCTCTTTTACTCCCATTCTTTTCCTGGTCGATAAATGACAGGACCAGACATGGCTCAGATGTCGAGGAATTATTTCTGAGTCTTCCCTTTCCTTCCTGTAACCAATACAGAAATTCCTATCATTTCTCCCTCCTAAGTGTCTCTCAAATCCTTGTCCTCATCTCCACATTTCTTCAGTGCTGGGATGAAGAAGTACAATTGATTTGTGCGTATTCACTTTTCATCCAAACCAATCTCCTTTATTAGTGCCAAGAGCCTTTTGTTTTGTTTTTTGTAGATTCTCTGAGATTTTCTGTGGACAGTCATGTTATCTGGGAAAAGGCAGCTTTATTACTTCCTGCCTTTCCAATCTATTGTCTGTTGCACTGTTGTCAGGACTTCCAGCGTGACATTCAGTGAAGGTGGCAAGAGCCAACCCCATCCTAGAGGGAAGGCAGTCTTTTTTTTTTTTCTTTTTTTTTGAGACAGAGCCTCAAGCTATCCCCCTGGGTAGAGTGCCATGGCATCACAGCTCATAGCAACCTCCAACTCCTGGGCTCAAGCGAGTCTCCTGCCTCAGCCTCCCAAGTAGCTGGGACCACAGG
>CAUYQV010066173.1:0-51615 GCA_963574575.1 Galagoides demidoff
GGTGTCTATAGTCCCAGATACTCAGGAGGCTTAGGCAAGAGAATCGCCTAAGCTCAGGAGTTGGAGGTTGCTGTGAGCTGTGACGCCATGGCACTCTACTGAGGATGACAAAGTGAGATTCTGTGCCTATAAAAAAAAAAAACCAAATTAAAAAAAGGGTGTAGTGTCAATGGGCACAGTGAGCAAGAGTGAGACCCCATCTCCACTAAAAATGAAAAGTTAAGGCAAGAGGATCATTTGAGCACAAAAGTTTGAGGTTGCTGTGAGCTATGATTCCACATCACTCTACCAAGGGCAACAAAGTGAGACTCGACCTCTTCTCCCCCAAAAAAGATAGTCTTTCACTCTGTCACCCAGGCTAGATAGAGTGCAGTGATGTTATCATAGCTCATAGCAACCTCAAACTCCTGGGCTCAAGTCATCCTCTTGGCTCTGCTTCTAAATAGTTGGGACTATAAGCATGTGCCACACCCAGCTAATTTAAAAAAAATGTTTTTTCTTTCTTTTTTTTTTTTTTTGCAGTTTTTGGCCGGGGCTGGGTTTGAACCCACCACCTCTGAAATATGGGCTGGTGCCATATTCCTTTGAGCCACAGACGCCACCCTAATTTTTAAAATTTTTTGTAGAGGCAGGATCTCACTGTGTTTACCCAGGCTGATCTCAAACTCCTGGCCGCAAGTGATCCTCCCACTTCAGCCTCCCAAAGTGCTGGGATTATAGGCCTGAGCTACCACACCTGGCCTGTTTTGTAGTATTTCAAGGCACATTCTAGGCATCATATCATTTCACTCATACATACTTAAATATGTATTTGAATAGATGAAGATTTTAAAGAATTTAATCCTATGGTGCTATGGTCCTATCTGACAAAATTACTATTAATTCCTGAAGTAACTGAGCCGAGGCAGGGTTTCTTAGCCTCAGCAGTATTGACATTCTGGGCCAGATCAATCTTTGCTGTGGGGGCTGTGCATGGTAAGATTTTAGGAGCATCCTTGGCTTCTATTCACTAAATCTAGCAGCAACTCCCCCAATTATGATGATCAAAAATGACTTTATATATTCTCAAATGTCCTTGGGGATAAATGTGCCCCAGAGAGAACCAGTGTCCAAAGCTGCTGCAGGTGCTTCAGGATTTTTGCTGTCCCAGTGGTTTTGCTGTTCAGTCAGATATCAAACTCAAATCTGCATTAGAGTCATCCAGAGGGCTTGTGAGACAGTGCTGGGCTGAGTTTCTGACTCAGTGGCTCTCGGGTGGGGCCCAAGAATTTGCATTTGTAAAAGTGCCCAGGCGGAGCTGCTGCTGCCAGTGTGGGGCCACACCCCAAGAACCACTGCTCTCCAGCCTAGGGCCTTGCTTAGGTCCAGTTCTTTGGGTAAGAATACTAGACAAGGTGGTATTTCCAACATTCTGTGGTGGCACCTCAGGGGTCTCATAATGTGTGCTGGTCCCTCCTTTAGGGATGTTATAGTTGACCTGTGGGTTCAGGTGGTAGCAGCCTGACTCCATTCCATTGTAAAGTCCCACTGACTTTTTACATTATGGTTTTAAGAGAGAGAGAGAGCATGAGTGAGCCACATTTTTTATTTTAAGACAGTCTCACTCTGTCACCCTGGGTAAAGTGCTGTGATGTCATCGCTCACAGCAGCCTTAAAATCCTGGACAAACGTGATCCTCTTGCCTCAGCCTCCCAAGTAACTTAACTAGGAGCACAGGCACCTACCACAACCGTGGCTTTTTTTAGAGACGAGGTCTTGGTCTTGCTTAGCCTGGTCTTGAATTCCCGAAGCAGTCCACCTGCTTCGGCCTCCCAGAGTGCTAGGATTATAGGCATGTGCCACTGCACCTGGCCACCACTGATGATTCTTGTCTGGGTCTTGTTATCTGGTGAGGACTTGGGGACTATTATGTTGTAGCTACTTTTGTCATTCCTTCTGTGTTTATGGCTGCGAATAAGATTGCATTTCACCAAGACCTCACTCCCCACCCCTCAGGTTGGGGGTGGTATGTGCAGGCATGGGGTTGCCCATTAGCCCCTCACACATGTGCTCTGTCTGCAGGATGAAGTCGCTCACACGGTCACTGAGAGTCGGGTCCTCCAAAACACTAGGCATCCGTTCCTCACTGTGAGTAACACTCCCCTTCTTGGGCAGCAGCAGACCTTCGGGCCATTCCCTTTGGGCTCAGGGAAACAGCTGGAACCTGCTACTGCAAAGCACAGCCTTGGGGTTGGCCAGGTGGGCAGGGCAAGGTGTTGCTGTGCTCCCCACCCCCACCCCCTGACACTGTGGGTGAGGGTTTCTTTATAGATAGTGGTTTTGTGTAAGCAAACTGCAAATGTCGTGTTATCACATTACTGGGTGGCCCCAAGAGAACATGGCTGATGTCTTTAGAGTCAGGAGCACTTAACCCTGGTGGTCCAAGTGGGAACATTATTTGTTTTAATTTATAATCTTAGAAGCAGAGGTGTTAGTACTGTGTTCCCTGTCAGTTCTGCTGAGTAATAATTCTCTGGCTATAGTCTCCATCTAGGCCAGTGGTCATCAATTAAATGGAATAGTCTGAAGTTGCCATATATGTCATTTGTTTAGCTCAGTTGGTGCCCAGGTGTCCATCCAATTGGACAGCACTTGTCCAAATGAAATCTTAAGAGATTTTTACACACTGTTACCTCAGTGTGAAAGGCAGAGAATAGTAGAGTTGTAAGCAGAGAGGTCACCCAATGGGTCACTGAGTAACTCTGTAGGGTTCCTTAATACATAGTTTGATAATTACCCTTTGTTGGTGGGCAGCTTGCCCAGCCTATCTTTGGAGTTGGCTCCCAAGACATTGCCACTCCCAGCCACAGCATACATCACTATGTGTATGTGTAAGTTTACCACATTTTACTATTAACATGAGGTAGAAAGAAGTAAACAGCTCTGATTGCCCAGAACATGCTTTTCCCCTGGCTGTACCTGGTAAAGGCAGAAGACAAGATAGTCCCACACAGTAACCCTTTTCTGCCCTGTGACCCTCCAATTCACTCATGTACTCCCCATCTGCCTGACTCCCAACAGCCCAGGGCAGGGAAGGGAGGGTACCTGAAAAGTTAGCAGTGCCCCTGCCTCCTTCCCACCTTCCACTCTGGCCACCTTCTTCCCCCAGGCATTGAAGTATGCCTTCCAGACCCATGACCGCCTGTGCTTCGTGATGGAGTATGCCAATGGTGGTGAGGTGAGTGCAGCCCCCCCAGCCTTGCTTTTTGGGTGTGTCCTACCAGAAGGTGGGGCAAGATGGAGAGGAACTGCAGGGGTAAGGGTGGGAAGGAGGCTCACTGACTGTCATCTTGGGAAAAGTGAAGTTCAGAGAGTTTAAGTGGTGTGCCCAGCTGACACTGCTAGTGTGTGTGAGGCAGCATCCAAATCCAGATCCAAAGGGATGTGGAGAGGGCGATGAGAATGGTTGGCTGACAGTACGAAGAAGGATGTTCTCAGAGGCTCCAGGGAAAGCCTCTGAGGGTTAAATCCACCAGCCTTCTCTTTACCCCATTTCTTCCTGAAGCAGGTAAGTTCAGGCCAAGCACGTGGCTCACGCCTATAATCCCAGCACTTGGGAGGCCAAGGCGGGTGGATTGCTTGAGCTCAGGAGTTCAAGACCAGCCTGAGCAAGAGTGAGACTCCATCTCTAAAAAATAGCTGGGCGTTGTGGTGGGCGCCTGTAGTCCTAGCTACTTGGGAGGCTGAGGCAAGAGAATCACTTAAGTCCAAGAGTTTGAGGTTGCTGTGAGCTATGATGCTGTGGCACTCTACCCAGGGTGACAAAATGAGACTCTGTCTCAAAACAAACAAATAGGTAAGTTCAACCGCTCCTCATACTGAGTTCACAATCCTGTCACCTGCTTATCTCTGGTACCCTTCTGTGTCCCTCCTTTACACTCTCATTGGCACCTACTGGTTGGCCCTTGCTCTTCTCTACTCACTGTCCCTTACTTGGTCCCTCTTGCTAGCACTTGCCAGTCCATGGAGCAGATGTCATTGCCCTTCTCTCTGGGCTAGGGGTCTGACCACCTCTCCCCACCCCTTCCTCTGGCAGCTGTTCTTCCACCTGTCACGGGAGCGTGTCTTCACTGAAGAGCGGGCCCGGTTTTATGGCGCAGAGATTGTCTCAGCTCTTGAGTATTTGCACTCACGGGATGTGGTGTACCGCGACATCAAGGTTAATGTGCAGCTTGGGCGGGTTTGGGGGACAAACATACAGAAGGTCCAGGCTGGCCTGTGGTACACATACTCTGCTTCTATCTGCTCACCTCCCCTGCCAGGCCCAGGTGGTGGCTCTGCAGCAAGTAGCCCTGCTCTGGGGACCTTTGTGAGCCTCTGGTAAACCCTCCTGGGCTGCTGGGGGTGGGGTGTGTGTAAATTGGCAAAAGGTCTAATTTAGAAGATAGTTAGGCAGTGTCCAGCAAAGTGCCAGCCATCTGCCCTAGGTGCATGCACAATAGAAATGCAGATGTGTATGCACCTCAGAAAGTAGTGTATACACAGGCTCAAGGGGCATGCTAGCCCAGGTTCCCCAGTATCCACTGGCAGAGAATAGGTGAGGTCCCTGGTGGTATAGTCACATGATGGGATTCTACACAGCAACTAGAGAACAAACTGCAGCTACATGCAACAGTGTAGACAGATCCTCTAGGCTAATATTGAGGGGGGAAGCCAGAGCAGAGGAAAGGAATCCACGGTTGTTTATGGGGATATGTATGTAGGTGGTACAATCTGTAAAGTAAGAGCAGAGAAGTTACTTCTCAGCTGAGTAGGGGCACATAGGGCCTTCTGGGGGCTACTGCTGTTACTTATTAACCTGGTAAAGGTTACACAAAGGGCCCACTGAATTGCCTATTTGTGTTTTATATTTGTATGTTCTTTTCTGGTGTATGTTTCATAATTAAAAGACAAAAAGTTTAGGAAAGCTAGTACCCTTCACGTCTGAACTTAAGGAACTGCAACCCACAATGAGAGTGCAGGTGAGGCAGGGCCTGGCCCCATCTACCCCTGCCTGGCTGTTTTCTATCTACCTTGGGAGTGACTGGGGGCCAGGGAGGTATAGGGTCTAGCTCCCTATGGGCCTCAGAGGGCGAGGCATTAGCATTGCCCTGTGTGTGCTGTGGCCCAGCCTGGTATGGGGGAGTTGATGTCCTAGAACCCCTGGTGTGGCTGCTGCCACCCGAGGCCATAGCTCCCTCAAGGGAGGAGCTGGGGTAGCAGTTAGCCCTGGGAGTGTATGCCCCTGATCTGTTGACTTTCCCAACAGCTGGAAAACCTCATGCTGGACAAAGATGGCCACATCAAGATCACTGACTTTGGCCTGTGCAAAGAGGGCATCAGTGATGGGGCCACCATGAAAACCTTCTGTGGGACCCCGGAGTATCTGGCGCCTGAGGTGTCTGGGGCTATGGGTAGAGGGGACCCTCAGACCCCTCACTGGACTCTGATGCCCTGTATCCCCCTTCCTAGCTTCAGAGTCATGTGCCTGACTCCTCACTGCCCTCCCTCCTCAGGTGCTGGAGGACAATGACTACGGCCGGGCAGTGGACTGGTGGGGGCTGGGTGTGGTCATGTACGAGATGATGTGCGGCCGCCTGCCCTTCTACAACCAGGACCATGAGCGCCTCTTTGAGCTCATCCTTATGGAGGAGATCCGCTTCCCACGCACTCTCAGTCCTGAGGCCAAGTCTCTGCTTGCTGGACTGCTTAAGAAGGACCCCAAGCAGAGGTGAGGGCTGGTGGCTGCCCTGCCCAGCCCTGTGCCACCTGCTGCCACTGTCCCTCAGCCTGGAGGGGTCAGCCTCTACAGGTGCACTCGCTTGTGGGTTCATAGTATGTGTGTCCCATGAAAGCACCCACAGCTGGCACTTAGCACTCCTTTGGCCTAGACCCATCCTCGGTACTCTCCCTGCACTGCCTTGTTTTGGGGGACACTGAGGAATAGGGCAGCCCTTTGCCTGGCACGTGGCAGAGCCATGTTATGAATGGGCATACTGCCGACCTACCCCCTTAGCCCCCCTTCCGGTCCTGGGTAAGGGCAGGCTGTGAGCCCTCATGAGTCATGGTCACATTCTCCCTGGCTGTGGTCTTGGGCACAGGGGCTCCCCTTCCTGAGCCTCAGTTTCCTCCTCTGAGACGTGGTGGTTCGTGACCAAGAAAAAATCATTAAAGGCTGGGCAGGGCCTACATGTTGCAGGCTCAGGACTGTCTGCACCAAAAGCCTGTCCCCCAGAACCTGGCTACTCTGGGAGGTAGGTGCTGATGGCCGTCTCTGCCCAGGCTTGGTGGGGGGCCCAGCGATGCCACGGAGGTCATGGAGCACAGGTTCTTCCTCAGCATCAACTGGCAGGACGTGGTACAGAAGAAGGTGAGCCCTTTTCCTGCTTCCTGGCCTCCTGGTGGGTGGCCTTGGTTAAGGCCTCCTGTCTTTAGGGTCTCTGAGTCTGAGCTCCTCTCCTCCGTAGCTCCTGCCACCCTTCAAACCTCAGGTCACATCTGAGGTCGACACAAGGTACTTCGATGATGAATTCACCGCCCAGTCCATCACAATCACACCCCCAGACCGCTGTGAGTGCCTGGGACTCCCCTTGCCTGGTGGGAGTAGCTGGGTGGTAAAGGGGTGGGGTCGGCCCTTGACCACGGCAGTTCTCTAGCTGGACCCTTGAAGGCCACTCTCTGTGTCTGGGCAGTTTTCCCTAGGATCCACTTGCAGGGTTTTTTGCTGTGGGTCCTCTTTGGACCTCATGAGGCTCACCAGGAGCCATTGGCTACAGTGTTCCCAAGCTCTGAGCATGAGACACCCTGGGTCCTTGGGGATGGATTGGTTTGTTAACTTTACAACTGTTGAGTTCTTACTCTGAATCCAGCCCAAGGCTGTGCTGTGCTGGAGACGCAGCCCTGAGCCAGCCCTGGGCCCTGCCCTTAGGAGTGCCCAGACAGCCCAGAGCAGTCAGGGCTGGGATGTAGGAACCCAGGGACTGGGGAAGCCCAGAGGAAATGTCTGACCTAGCTGCAGGGAGGGCTTCCCAGAAAAGGAAACAAACATGTCAACTGAACTGCTTTCCTGGCAGGATTGGCATATGGAATGCTAGAAATGGAAGGCAGCATTGCACAGTCAGGGAACAGGCAGCAGTCAGGGGAGATGGGGGCAAGAAAAGGAAAGAGCCTGGGGATAGAGTGGGAGGGCTTGGGGGGGGTGGCTGGGAGGAGTAAGGACTTTTTGCATGGGGAGCCACAGATCGGTTTTGTGCAGAGAGGGACAAGGTTGTATCAGGACTTTAGGAAGTCCCCCTGGCTGCATTAGAGGGGGTATGAGGGTGGAGGCCAGGCAGGGACTGAACTGGAGGGGTCCAGTCTGTGTGGTGATGTGGGCAAGGGAAGGGGAGATGGGAGACATTTGGGCCAAGTGACTGAGCTGTGGGCTGATGAGCAAGAGTGCAGGCAGTTTCCCAGACAGGGCTGCCCAGGGCTCAGGGGTGAGGAATGGGCCATGGCCTTCTTCACACTGAGGTCCCACTGCAGTTTTTCCCATGACTGGTTACTGGGTGGAGGGCCCGGGCTCTCTGCAGGCCAGTCCTTCCCAATCCACCTCCACCGACCCGCAGATGACAGCCTGGGCTCACTAGAGCTGGACCAGCGGACCCACTTCCCCCAGTTCTCCTACTCGGCCAGCATCCGTGAGTGAGCAGCCTGCCCGCCGCCATAGGACGCACACACGGCTGCCATCTACTGCCTGGGTGGCTTTTTTTTTTAATGTTTAATTTTGCCTTATTGGTTTGTGTCCCCATCTCTTGCCGCCTCACCCCCATTTTCAGTTCTTCTTGTCCTCTTCCAAACTCACCTCAGCAGTCCCAGCAGCCCTTGCCTCCAGCCTCACCTTTGTGCCCAGATTAGTATTTGGGAGACTCTCCACCTCCTGCCACAGGACCAGGCTGTCGGGTGGATGGAGAGATTCAGGTTTTTAATCAACACAAGCCCCAGGGAGGGGTGAAGCATGAAGTGTGGAGCCATGGGACCAGCCATGCAGGCAGCCTGCCTACACGCTCCTGCTTCCTGATGAAGGCTGCCTCCTGGCGGGATGCTATTGGACACCCAGCGGACAGTGGTGCTGCCTTCTGTGCCCTGTCTAGGCTCAGAGTAGCCTGGCTTGGGTCGGTCTAATAACCCCCTCACCCCTCCTTGGGGGCAGAAAAGCAATAATGTCCAGGGACAGGCAGGGGGCCTTGGAAGCCATGGGGTCAGGGGGTTGTGCTCCCTTGTGAATGGAGCCAGTTCCTTGGATCTGCATCATGTGGAACCAGGAAGGGTTGGGGGGGCTGGCATTGCTCCCCTTGCCCCCAAGCTGCTCTCCTGACCCTGTGGATGAGGCAGGAGAGAGGCTAGCCTGCCCAGCCCTCAGCCCCGTGCCTTACCAGGGCTTCCTTCCAGCTGGACTTATCTCTTGCTGGACCCTGTGCCTGGCCCAGCCCCATTGGAGCATGTGGGCTGGGATCATCCCCCATCCCCTTCTCTCTGCCTAGGGGCAGAGGGGCACCAGCCCTGGCTGTTACATCTTGCACCGAGACAGTATTGGACCCCATGGACTGCGGTGGGGTGGGCATCTCTGGTACATATTGGGTGAGGGCCTCCAAGAAAGGAGGCTCCTAGGCCACCTCACCCCCTCTTCCCTCCAGGCCCCCACATTCTGCAGCCTTAAGGTGAACATGAGCGCAAGTCCGTGTCAGTGCCATGGGTACTCGGACTGTGTATGTGCCTTGGACTGTGTGTCAGTGGGACACAGGCCCTGGGGGTGTGTGTATGTGCATTGGATATGTGTGTGTGTGGGCTCGGGCCCCCATCCTTTGCCCGAGCATTTCATCCCATGAGGGTAGAGGTGCTGACCTAGTGGGAGGAACCCCCCTGGGAGCCCCTTGCTACCCTCCCCTCCTTCACGCCCCCTCCCCCACTCTACATCTCTGGGTGTTTTGATCTGGAATTTAGTTTTCTGTGGTTTTGATCTTCCCACCCCACCTCCTATACTAGCCAGTTCATAGAAAGGCATCTCGGGGTGGAGTGGGGTTGGTGTGTGTGGGGGTCTTTTTTCCTTTCTGTGTGTGTATGTTTATCTGACAATTCTCCCCCATCTTCTTTCCTTGTCCCTCATATTTGTACGGTACAAGCAATAAAGATGCTCTTTTCAGACCAGGGCCCAGCCTGCACTTGTGCTGGCCCATGACCCTAGGTCTTGCCTTGGTTATGGAGTCTGGCTCCCAGTCACCAGCTTCTTCCTGCTCCTGTGGCTCCCTTCAGAGGGCCCTGGTGAGACAGGAGGTGGGGACACAGTGGGGGCTGAGCAGGAGTGTGAGGTGGGAATAAGCTCACAACTTGGGCAGGTGGGGGTGGGTGTGTGCATGAACCCAGGCTGCAGGGGGGAGTATCAGAGTGGGGGCAGCTGTGGGGTGGAGGAGGCTGGTGAGGCTCCTGGCACCTGGGGGCAAGTACAGTGGATAGAGACCTTTCTTCGCCTTCATGCTGCTTAGGGTAAAAGAGGTGGAGTGAAAAGGACACCTTTCACTGGGTGGCTAGAACAAGGAGGGTGTGTGTGGTGTGGCTGAGTCCTGGAGCTCAATGTGAGGGAATGGTTCATCTCCCATGCCACCAAGCCCTAGAGTGGGGCATTGCCCACCACATCCCCTTTCTCCCTGTTGATGGTATAACTGAGAAGCCTTGAGGCTCCCAAATTCCAGGACCTAGTCTTCACTGTATTGGTAGTGTTTGTGGTGCCATCAAGTGGGTGCACTGAGCCTGCTTGCAGCTTTGAGAATTGACCCTTTGATAGCAGTTCCCTTTGCCCTGTCTGTGTCCTGGGCCCTTGGAGCTTATGAGAGAGTTATGCTGGCTAGGTCTCCTTGTCTTCACATACAGGCACCAGGGCCGTACCCTGCTGCACCCAATGAACAGGGCCTGGCACCGATGAATTTAATTTCAGATTTTGCTAGACGTTAGGGCTTCACATCCATTGAATCTGGGATTTTAAGTGAGTTTAGCAGAAAAGTGAGATTCAACTTAGAAAAATCTTGTTTTTGTTATTGTTTTGTTTCTTTCTAACTTCATATGGACTGTTGCTAATTTAATTACAAAAGTCTGCCCCAGTGGTCATAAGACAAAAAGAGAGGCCTTTGAAGAAAAAACCTTTTTTTCTTCCCTCTAGTCCCAGCCCCCTGGTGGGTCCAGTGTTAAGTTTCTTCTCACTGTGAGGAAGATCTCCCAGGGTGGGCACATTCCTGGCTACCTCATTCTTTTAGCAGTGGCTGTCTGGGTGTCTCTTATTCCATAGAGTTGGAGCCTCACGGTTTTATCAGCTGCTCCCCTTAGTTAAATGTATATCCTTAAATGTACTGGTGCTTATTTCTGAAGAAGTTTTCCCAAAGAGGCAGTTAGAAGTTAAAAAGATTTAATAAAATTTTACCACTTAAATTTTGAGTTGAATGATCACTTTTGCAATATGCATTTTAACAATTTCACAAGTTTGTGTGAATACTCTGCCATTTAAAAGAAACACAGCAGAAGAGTATAAGGAGGTAAGTAAAAATCACTCCAGAGTCCAGGGCCTTTAGTGTTTGTTTTGGGACTCACTTTACCTCTCTGTGCAGGTGGGCACTGTGTCATACATAGGTGCTTCTTTCCGTCCCCAGCCCCTGCCTCACCATTTCCTAGTTCTAGTTAATACTAAGCCCCTGGAGTCTGCCCTGCCATCCCATACCCACTCACCTACCAGCATACATACATTAATAGGATGTGGTGGTTGGGTGGTTAAAGGGTTCTCTTTTAGTCACGCTGCATTTGGGGAGCTCACGCTTTTCAGGTGCTTCCCAGGGTTCCCTGGGATGATGTCCCTCAGCTGTTTCAGCTGCGCCCTGTTGATGGGAATTTACTTGGTTGCATTCTTTTGCTACAACCAACAGTGCAGTAATAAGCCTTCAGGATCCATCCTTATTGTGCTTGTGATTTTGTATTTGTAGCCTACATTCCAAGATTTTGATATGTGTCAAGTAACTTTCCTAAAAAGAGCAGTAATCCAAATATTTTAAATTTTGAAATCAATGCAGACTTGCAAAAAACTTTCAAACTTTTGGAAATAGTACTGTACTAAGATTATTCTAGGGCTGGGCAGGAAATGGATGAACCTGGAGCATCTGTAGTGGCTGAAAGTGAAGGGCTGCTTCACAAACAAACAAAAAACCCAGAACCTTCCACTGATGGTATTATGTCCAAGGGATACAGGAGCCAACAGAGAGAGCGTCCAGTGGCTGAAGCTGAAAATAATTTGAGCAACGAAGTAAATTGGCCTGGGTGGCAAAATAAACACATTTTCACACCTGTAATTCTAGAACTTTAGGAGGCTGAGCTGGGAAGATCACTTGAAGCCAGGAGTTGTAACGTAATGTAACTTAAATGGTGTTTACCTGTGTGGTCTTCCTCCCCAAAACACAACCCTCATCTAAAAGAAGACATCGAAATCTAAGTTGAAGGATGTTCTATAAAAATACCTGACCAGGGTGGCGCCTGTGACTCAGTGGGTAGGGTGCCAGCCCCATATACCAAAGGTGGCGGGTTAAAACCCAGCCTCAGCCAAACTGCAACAACAACAAAAAAAAATAGCTGGGCATTGTGGCAGGTGCCTGTAGTCCCAGCTACTCAGGAGGCTGAGGCAGGAGAATCACCTAAGCCCAGGAGTTGGAGGTTGCTGTGAGCTGTGTGACACCATGGCACTCTACCGAGGGTGACAAAAATGAGACTCTGTCTCAAAACAAATAAACCTGACCAGTAGCCTTTAAAACTGTCAAGGTTGTAAAAAGTTGAAGATTGGACCCACAAATGGCCTGACTTAAAAAAAAAAAAAAAAGTCTTGAGAAACTGGTACAGCCAAGAGAAGTGTAAGGAGACATTACAGCTAAATATTACGTGGTATTCTAAAACAGAAAACAGGTATTAGGGGGAAAGTCAGCAAGTCTGAATAAAGCATTGAGTTCACTTAATATATTGGTTCACCAACTGTGGCAAATGTACTGGGAAAGTGAGCGTGGGCAGGTGGGGACTCTGTACTATCTTTGTAACTTTCTGTAATGTACTCAAAAATAAAGATTTTATGTAAAAGAATTACATAAAATACACCCTTCACCTAGGTTTCTCATAGCATTTATTTTAGTTGACAAAAATAGTATTCAGCATTTTACTGCATTGATTTTGTTTCCTTTGTCACTTTCTTCACCACCTATGTGTTTATCAGTCCTGAGACAGGGCCCAGCATGGTGGCTCACGCCTGTAATCCCAGCACTCTGGGAGGCTGAGGTGGGTGGATTGCCTGAGCTCACCAGTTTGAGACCAGCCTGAACAAGAGGGAGACCTTGCCTCTAAAAATGATGGGTGCCACTATAGTGGTGGGTGCCTGTCGTCCCAACTACTTGGGAGGCTGAGGCAAGAGAATTGCTTAACCCCGAGAGTTTGCTGTGAGCTATGATAACATGGCAGTCTACTGAAAGGGTGACAAAGTGAGACTGTCTCAAAAAACAAAAACCTGAGACAGAAGCATTCTCCTATACAGCTGACTCAATTATAAAAGTCAGGAGATTAACATAGAAACAATGCTTTTCTCTATAGACCTTACTTTTTTTGTGATGGTCACAATGTCCTTTTTTTTTTTTTTTTGAGACAGAGCCTCAAGCTGTCCCCCTGGGTTGAGTGCCATGGCATCACAGCTCAGAGCTCAGAGCAACCTCCAACTCCTGGGCTCAAGCGAGTCTCCTGCCTCAGCTTTCCAAGTAGCTGGGACCACAGGCACCCGCCACAATGCCTGGATATTTTTTGGTTGCAGCCATCATTGTTTGGTGGGCCCTGGCTGGATTCGAACCCGCCACCTTAGGTGTACGTGGCTGGCACCTTAGCCACTTGAGCCACAGGCACCTAGCCACAATGTCTTTTTTTTTTTTTTTTAATTCTAGCTAAGGATTCAGTCCTGAGTCCATTGCATTCATTTCTCAGATTTGAAACTTACAGTGCAATTATTTTGAAGATTGTTTCTTTCTTTTGAGAGAGTCTCTGTCAGCTGGGATGGATTGCCTTGGCATCATAGCTCACAGCAACCTCAAACTCTTGGGCTTGAGCAGTCTTCTTGCCTCAGCTTTCCTAGTAACTGGGACTACAGGCACCCACAACTAGTTTTTCTATTTTTAGTAGAGATGAAATCTTGCTTTTGCTCAGTCTGGTCTTTTTTTTTTTTGGAGATAGAGCCTCAAGCTGTTGCCCTGGGTAGAGTGCCACGACATCACAGCTCACAGCAACCTCCAGCTCCTGGGCTCAAGCGTGTCTCCTGCCTCTGCCTCCACGTCCCAAGCAGCTGGGACTATAGGTGCCCACCACAACACCCAGCCAGTGTTTGGTTGCAGCCATAGGTTGTTTGGCGGGCCCGGGCTGAATTCGAACCCACCAGCTTAGGTGTATGTGGCTGGTGCCCTAGCCGATTGAGCCACAGGTGCTAAGCCTCAGGCTGGTCTTGAACTCCCAAGCTCAACCAATCTGCTCATCTCAGTGTCCCAGAGTGCCAGGGTTACAAGTGTACAATGTCTTTCTTGGTTTTTTTTTTTTTTTTTTGGCCGGGCCAGGATTTGAACCCACCACCTCCAGTATATGGGGCCGGCACTCTCCTTTGAGCAACAGACGCCTCCCATGTATACAGTGTTTCTTGACCAGACTTTGTTGCTTTGTGTTTTCTTGGGATTGTATGCAAGCTATTTTTGGCAGGAATTTCCAGAAGTGACATGCCCTTTGGGCATCCTATCAAAAGTCATATGGAAATAATTCGTCCTATAACTGACAACGATGTTATCCTTTGGTTAAGGTGATGTCTTTTAGAGTGTTCCACTATGAAATTGCCACTTTCCCTTTTTTTTTTTTTTGTTGCTGCTGTTGTTTTTTGAGACAGAGTCTCACTTTGTCGCCCTCAGTAAAATAAATATACCCTATGATGCTGTGGCATCATAGTTCACAACAACCTTAAACTCTTGGGCTCAAGCGATCCCAAGTGGTTGGCCCGGCTATCTATGGAGATGGGGTCTCCCTCTTGCTCAGGCTGATCTCCAACCCGGGAGCTCAGGCAATCCACCTGCCTTGACCTCCCAGAGTACTAGGATTACAGGCGTGAGCCACCACGCCTGGCCTTACTACTTTGCCTTTGTAGTTAACAAGCCTCTTAGGTAGAAATGCTTTGTAAATATCCTGATGCTCATCTAATCTTCATCCACAAGTTTTAACATCTGTTGATGTTTTTTGGATGAAATAATGGTATGGCAGTTGCTGAATATTTTCCACCATTCTTTCTTCATTTATAGTTAATGTTCCAAAGGTAAAAGCTGCCGACATTCATTTGACAAAAGTACTGAACACCCAGTATGAGTCAGGCACTATCATTGGGTGCTGAAGTCAGTTACAGACAAGTTGGGCTGAACAAAGCCCTGTTCTTGGGAGAAGACTCGTGCTTTATCGAACATGAAATGCAGAGAATGATTTGATGGTGGCTGGATGACTACTTCAGATAAAGGACCAAGGAAGGCCTCAAGTGATATTTGAGCAGAAACCTGAATGAAGAGAGAGTAAGTCATGTGCATCTCTGGGGGAAGGGCATTCCAGGCAAAGAGAATAGCAAATGCAAAGGCCCGAGGCAGGCAGGTGTCTGATGGCTCTGGGGAATATAAAGAAACCAGAGTTTCTCAAGTGGAGTGAGGGAGAGTGGAGGGAAATGAGGTTAGAGAGCTAACAACGAGCCAAAGAGACCTTATGGCCAAATTTGGGTTTTATGGTAAATATGGTAGGAAGGCATTGGTACATCTTACACTCTTTCCCCTGCTCACATTTCCTGCCTTTCTGACCTCTCCGTGCCTGAAAATAGCAAGCTGTTTCCTGCCTCAGTGTCTTTATTCATGCTGTTCCCCCTACTTGGAATCCTTACCCCCTTTGCATTCCTGGCTCTTTGGGGTTTGAATTCCAGTGTCACTTTAGAGAGGCCCTCCTGGATCCCTGTCTCTAAATTACATCTAGCTTATTCATTTTAACAAATTTATTGAGCACCTACTAAGTGCCAGGCCCTCTTCTAGGGACTGGGGCATACAGCATTGAAATAACAGACAAAAATCCTTGGCCTCATAGGGGTCATATTCTAGTCAGGAGGGAGAAAGTAAACAAGGTGATAGATGGTTGGCTGGGCATAGTGCTTCACACCTATTATCCAAATAGCTCAGAACCTCTAAGCAGGAGGATGGCTAGAGGTCAGGAGTTTGAGACCAGCCTGGGCAACAGCACAGGGGAGACCCTGTTGAAAAAAAAAACTAAAACACATCTTGGTGCCTGTAGCTCAGAGGCTAGGGTGCCGGCCACATACACTGGGGCTGGTGGGTTTGAACCTGGCTTGGGACTGCCAAACAATGACAACTACAACAAAAAAATAGCTGGGCATTGTGGCGGGTGCCTGTAGTCCCAGCAACTTGGGAAGCTGAGGCAAGAGACTCTCTTAAGCCCAAGAGTTTGAGTTTGCGAGCTGTGACAGCACAGCACTCTATCAAGGGTGATACAGTGAGACTCTGTCCAAAAAAAGAACAAACAAACACTAGGCATGCACTGCAGCACACACTTACAGTCCAGCTACTCAGGAGCTGAGGCAGGAGGATCGATTTAGTCCCTGTGTTGGAAGCTGCTATGAGCTATGATGCCACTGCACTCCAGCATGGGCAACTGAGCAAGACCCCGTCTAATAAAAAGAGAGAGAGAGAGACTTAGGAGGGAAATGTGATCTCTGAGGGAAGAGCATTTAAGGTAGGTGTGTGCCTCTTGTGCATGGCTGAAGAGGATTGAGTGAGGGCATGGAGTAAACTCACAGGAGTGTGTATTTCGGATATGGTGAGGGCAGATAAATAGTGCATCACGGGCCTTTAGCTCAAGGGAGATGGAGCCACAATGGAGTTCTGAACAGAAGCAGGGTGTGCTGGGACTCAGGTGTGCACAGGACCCCTCTGGATGCATGTGGGGAACAAACTGTAGGGGACGGGAAGTGGGAGAGCAGCCAGGACACAGCTGCACTAGTTGAAGCCGAGTACTGAAGACTTGTCCAATCCCCCTTTCAGTGCTAGATTTGAGGAAGGAGAAATAAATCTTATATTTCTTAGTGATCCTGAGAAAGCAGCAAGCAACTGCAGAACTCCTCCTCTAAAAATAAGAACAAACTTTCCCCTGAGCTGTAAAATAACCTTGAAAAGCAAAAGAAAAAGACTCTAATAACAATACCCTGGTTTCTAACATCTGTAACCAAAGCGATGTAGCTGATATTGAACTGAAGAAAAAAGTATAAAAAAGCCTGGAAAAAAACTGTTCCTCAGAACTCAGCATTTCATGCTTGGGCAGCTAAGTTCTCACCAGCAATTAAAGGTTCCTTCCTCTATATTGTTGGTCGAAGTGTTTTAATTCGCTGTTTTCCTGCAACACCACAGGTGATTTGCTCACTTCTGAATACCCCACGCACAAAACAGGGGCCTTCCTTAAATACTTACAGCTGCCATGTCTTTCACTTTTATGGTGTCAGGCCCTGTAGGGAGGGGACCCTTAAACAGAATCCTTTTTTTGTAGAGACAAAGTCTAACTTTATCACCCTTGGTAGAGTGCTGTGGTGTCACACAGCTCACAGCAACCTCCAACTCCTGGGCTTAGGTGATTTTCTTGCTTCAGCCTCCCGAGTAGCTGGGCTTACAGGCGCCCTCCAGGAGGCCCGGCTATTTTTTTTTGTTACAATTTGGCCGGGCCGGGTTTGAAACCACCACCCTCGGTATATGGGGCCGGCGCCCTACCCACTGAGGCTGCAGGTGCCGCCCTAAACAGAATCTTTTAAAATCCTCAGGACAGGGGTGGTGCCTGTGGCTCAAAGGAGTAGGGTGCTGGCCCCTTATGCTGGAGGTGGTAGGTTCAAACCCAGCCCCGGCCCAAAACTGCAAAAATAAATAAATAAAAATAAAATTTAAAATCCTCAGGACAACCGTGTTGGCTAAGTTTTGAAATAATTCCCATTTTATAGTTGAGGAAAATGAGGCTCAGAGAGACTACTTCTGGGCAGCGGGATGAAGATCTGACTCCAGCTGCTCAACTTGACGAGGGTTAGGAGAGGGCAGAGTCAGAACATTTGCCTTTACTCATGCACCTGCTCCTGCGAGGCGAGCTCACTGCGCACGCGCCCGGGTGCATTTAAAGTACCCGCCAAAGGTCCCTTTCTCCATCTGGAAGTGGTTGGTGCTTGGCTTTGCGGGCGACGCCAGCCCGAAGGATGCTGGTGAGAGGCAGAAGCTGGGGGCACACTTCTGGCTCGGCCTCTCTCCGGGCGCTGACCCTCAGGTCATCTCCCTTGCAGTGTCTCTCTGTGTCCCCTGACGTAGAGGTTCCAAGAGCCCCAGGCCCTGAGGGCGACCTAGCGGCCACAGCTACACGTGTCTCCCAGGGACACTCGGAGAGGCCCTCGGGGCCCTGCGCCCCTTCAGGACTGGAGGAGGCACTGAGCACGCTGGGGTTGGAGGGAGAACGCGAGTACGCTGGGGACATCTTCGCAGAAGTCATGGTGAGCGGACTGCGGGCAGCTCTGGCGCCGCCACCACCCATAGAGGGTAACCGAGGCGGGCCAATGAAGCCAAAGGTGGCCCAATCGTCCAGTACCCACTCAACAAGCATCTCCCGACTCCCAGTTCCCTCTCCTTCCTGAACTGGAGGACCACCATCCCTCCCCCACGCCCCTGCCCCAACTTCTACGCTTTTGGCGGGGGAGGGAGTTTCTCCACCCGTGCAGTTTCTACCGCTCAGAATGCCTTTTCCCACCGCCTCTCTGGGGTCCCTCGTACTTGTCCCTCACACTTATTCGTTTAAGAGAAACCTAGCGATTTGTTAACAAATGTCTCTGAGCACGTCCTAGGCTGGAGGAGCTGTGCTGCTGTCGTCGTTCTGGGGAAACAGACAAGCAAGTATATGCAATAATTAGAGAAGAGCTACACAGCCCCAAACACCGGCCCACTAGTTCTCAGACATCTGTATAACACAGGTTCTTCCAGAAGAAATATTTCAGGGAAGGGTTTATCTAACAAATGCCTTGTGAGTGTCTCTTCTGAGCTGGGCTCTCTGTTAGGACTGAGATAACACCTGTGCCTTGTACTGGCAGCCCAGCAGGCCACGCTGACAAGATAGATGCCCAGAGAAACACCCGATATCTTCAGAGTGGAAAGGCTGTGATGGAAATAAAGTGATGAGAGAGAGAGAGAGTGTGATGGGGTGCAGGAAAGAAGATAAAGTCAGGGAAATTTCAGCTGAGAAATTGAGTGAGAGAAAAGGCAATCCAAGGAGCTGGAGAGGGACCATTTAAGGTAGAGGGGACAATAAGTAAAAAGGGCCTGGGTAGGAATGGGCATGGTATACTCTAGAAGCCAAAAGAAGGCTGATGGAGTGGGAGTGTGGGTTGTAAGAGGAGAGATGTTGGAGCAGGACCTGGGTCAGAGGAATTATTGATAGAATTTGCACCTAAGGGTACTGGGAGCCCCAGGAGGATTTTAAGCTAGAGCAGTGGTTCTCAACCTTCCTTATTCTGTGACCCTTTAATACAGTTCCTGTGGGTCATGACCCACAGGTTGCAAACCACTGAGCTAGAGAGTTCTTAGGTCAGATCTTTCTTTGGAAAGACTCTTCTAGGTGACTTGAGAGGGATTGATTGAGGGTTGGTGGCCAAGAGTGGAGTCTGGGACTTAGGGACACAGGAGGTCAAGTCCTACGGGGGCTACAGACTGGGGAGATGGGTAGGGAGGTGTCCAGAACTGTTCCCATCTAGAACAAAGTCCAGGTTCTAGATGGGGAAAGGATACATTTGGATACCAGTTTGGGTGTGGTACTGACATCCAGCTGACTCGAGGAGGCTGCTGCACCCAGAGCTGGAGCTCAGGACAGAAGCTGGAGCATGGGTGTGGAGAGTAAGGGTGTCCCTGCCTAACCCCAGGGGCGCTGCGCACTGCCCCAGAGAGCCCTGCCCCGCACTGTGACCCCGGAGATGCGTGCACTAGTGGTAGACTGGCTGGTCCAGGTGCATGTACGTACTGGGGAGCCTGTGGGTTGGCTTGGGCTGGGCCCCCATCAGTCTGGCTCTAGTGGTCACCTGTGCCCTTCCCCAGGAGCACCTGGGCCTGGCAGGAGAAACCCTTTATCTGGCAGTGCACTTACTTGATTCCTACCTAAGGGCTGGCCCAGTGCGCCTACAACGTCTACAGCTGCTGGGTGTCGCTTGCCTGTTTCTAGCCTGCAAAATGGAAGAGTGTGTGCTTCCTGAGGTACTTCTGTGGTGGAGTTTTGGAGGGTGGAGTTCTTTCCACAGCTCCGTGCCAAACACTTTACTTCGGATTCTGGCGTATGTGGGTGAGGGAGGGGCTGATAAGGTGTCCCTTTAAGAGAGGAGGAAATTTAGGCTCAGAGAGAGGAAGACCGTTGCCCCAAATCAAGTAGTTGGGACTTGGACTCAAGTCCATCTGGAGTATAGTTAATGTGCACCAACTCAGTGTCTTATCAGAACTGCCTGGTAAAGTAGGGAGTAGTATCTTAGTTTTATAGAAGGGGAAACTGAGGCAGATTACTTAAGTGAATGTCTCATGTCATACTGTAAGTGGATGGGGTCTGAACTCAAACCCAGGTCTTTCTGACTCTGAAATCCATGCTCTCCACGACTTCCGGTCCCAAGTCAATGGCCCCATTTTACAGATCAGAAAGCTGAGGTCTGAACTTGCACTGAACTGATTTTCAGGCGTTCCAGGGCAGGGAGTAAAGAGCCAGGATCCAGGGTTCCTCCTCCGCCCCCTCCATCTCTCATTCACAGCCCTCTTCCCTCTGCCTCCTGAGCGCGGGCTCCTTTTCTCGGACTGAACTGCTACGGGCCGAACGCCGCATCCTAAACCGCTTGGACTTCCGGCTGCACCATCCCGGCCCACTGCTCTGCCTCCGGCTGTTCGCGGCGCTGGAAGGGAGTGGCCCCCAGGTGTGCGGAGGCGGGTCCAGGGCCGGGGAGTTTGTGTGGGCGTGGCCTGACGTTCAAACTCCGCCCTCCCCCCCACGGGCAGGTGATGTTACTCGCTACCTACTTCCTGGAGCTGTCCTTGCTGGAGGCTGAGGCTGCGGGTTGGGAGCCCGGTCGTCGCGCAGCTGCAGCTCTGAGCCTGGCGTATCGCGTGCTTTATGGGTTGGGCTCCAGGCCCCTGTCGGCATTTTACAGGTGTGGCTTTGGAGGAGGGTTTGCGATAGGGTCTCTGAGGCTCAGAGACTTCCCTTCCTGGTCGTCATCTTTACCATCTCAGAGAATGAGAAACAATTATTCGGGGAAGAGGCAGCACCTAGACTTACCTTATCTGGGCGTAGGAGAGAATGGGGTGTCTGCCTAGCTCGTGAATCCCATTTGCTTTTCTCTAGGGGTGTTTGAAAGAATGGAAGTGTTTATCCAGGTTTGGTGACCTTTAACCTCGCCCCAGGGCAGCAGAAGTCTGCCTTCTAGGATTGAGAATAAAGGGTCTCCTAGGCTTTGAGTCGGCCAGCTCTGTATCTAGTTGCGGAAGTGGTGGCTCTTTAGCCTCTAGAGCCGTTAACCACGCCACTGGGTGGCAGAGTGAATCACCATTTCTCCCAGCCTATACCCTCCCTCCCTCCCTCCCTGCCACCTCCGTTCCCCAAAGGTAGAGCGAATGTCTGCCCATCCTCAGCCTTACTCCTTCCTTTCTCTCGGGTCCTGGCTCCACTCTGGCCGCGCTCTGCGGGCAGAACCGGGTGTCTGCCCCTTCTTGGCGTCCCCAGTCACTCTAGTGGAGGATGGGACATGTGTTCCATCTCCAGAGAGCCCCTGAGCAGCTCCTGGGTACCTACGTCAGTATGCCTTCACGGCCTTGAAGGTAGGTCATCTTCGCCCGCTTGCCTCAGTTTCTCCATCTCCTCGCTGCAGCCCTGAGGAACTGAGCCCCCTCGAGCCATGCATGGCCCGCGCTGCACTCCGAGGCCCTGCGCCAGGCCGCGCTGCCGTCTTTCTCAAGTATGCACGGCCCCCACGCCTGGGCACCAGTCTTGCTGCTGCCCGCCTCCTCCGCCGCCGTCCCCAGCCTGGGCCTCCATGAGTACTGGGACTTGGTCAAAAAAAAAAAAAATCCCCTTTTATCTGTACCCTCAATAAAAGTTTTTTTTTTTTTTTTTTACTATGAGCGCTCTCCGTCCTTATTGGTCACATTCTAGCCCTCTCTCGCTTCCCATTGGTCACTTCCTGAGCCTCTCACTCTCTGATTGGATGTTCTTACTACGCCCTTTAATGGTCGCCGGGAGATGAAATGAAAAGTCTGAACTTCGCCACGAGGGGGCACTAGCGGACTTTCCTAAATGCCACTCAGCTGTGTTAAACTGGGATCCCCCTCAGGGTTGGGAAGAAATATTGAAGGACAGGGGTTGTGGAGAACTGAGAATGCCCGCTCCAGTTATGAGCAATGCTGCCTTGATGGTTGCCTTTCATATTTTCTTCAAATAAAGCCGAAAATCTGCAATTCCCTAAATGCTTCTGTATTTATATATAATCAATTAATTCAATTTCTTATGGTTGTACAAGTTCACATCACGTATACTGACGTGGAACGTCGTAAGTTTGTAGGAGTCCTTGATAATAAGAATTTGGTAAATGAGGTCTAATTTATGTAACCACTGACGTGCCCCAGTGTCAGGAGGGGTAATCGTAGTACTGACCTCATAGTCATGAGGTGAGGATGAGAGTTAATATGTACTTAGATTAAATATGTACTGTCAAATTTACTTAAGTACTAAGTTTGATACTTGTATTTCTGACATTTTACTTCGATACTTGTTTTATTGTGAAGGTACATCCTCATTCTTTCAAATACATGTTTTGGCTTGTGATTATCTTTCAAAAAAATTTTAGATCAGTGTTTATGAAATCATGGCTAAGTTAAACATGCACGTTAAGTTTTGAATATGAGTTCTATTGTGGAACCAGTGCAGGGTAGACAGTTCAACAAAGTGTTTGGGAAGGATGTGACTGATGAACACATAGTACTTCGATAGTTTGAGAAGTTCTGGTGAACTTGAAAAGGAGCCACATGGATGACGTGAGACCCAGGAGGATAATGATGAGTTGAAAGCTATAGTGGAAGTGAATCCTTGTCAACCTACACATGAATTAGCAAGGTTTGATGTTACTATTTCAACAGAATTGGACCATTCCGAACAAGTTGGCAAGGTAAGGAAGCTGGATAGATGGGTTCCACATGAATTAAATGAGTGTCAGACAAGAAACTGTCTTAAGGCTTTCCTTTCTTTCCTTTTTTTTTTTTTTTTTGCAGTTTTTGGCCAGGGGAAGCTTTGAACCTGCCACCTCTGGTATATGGGACTGGCACCCTACTCCTTGAACCACAGGCGCAGCCCTTTTTTCTTTTCTTTTCTTTTTTTTTTTTTTTTTGCTTTGTTTTGTTTTGTTTGTTTTAGAAGTGATCTCACTCTGTTGCTCAGGCTAGAGTGCCATGGCCTCAGCCTCCCAATTAGCTGAGACTACAAGCACCCAGCACAATGCCTGACTAACTTTTTCTACTTTTAGTAGAGACAGGGTCTCACTCTTGCTCAGGTTGGTTTCAAACCCCTGAGCGCAAAGAACCTCCCATTTTGGCCTCCTATAGTACTAGGATTACAGACATGAGCCACCATGCCTGGCCTTAATTTTTCTATGTTT
Organism: Galagoides demidoff; assembly: GCA_963574575.1. Lineage (NCBI taxonomy): Eukaryota > Metazoa > Chordata > Mammalia > Primates > Galagidae > Galagoides > Galagoides demidoff. Next base: position 22,820 of record CAUYQV010066173.1, read on the forward strand.
AGTAGAGACAGGGTCTTACTTTTGCTCAGGTGAAGCTTACTTTTCTTTTTTTTATCATTGTTTTTATTTTTACATATACATGTGATTATTAGGTTTCCACTTTTTGCAAAGCTTACTTTTCTTTGGTGTCTTGACATAATGGTGAACAATTCCTACACTGTATTGTTATATCTGATGAAAATGGTTTCTGGCTCGGCACCTGTGGCTCAAGTGGCTAAGGTGCCAGCCACGTACACCTAAGGTGACAGGTTTGAATCCAGCCCGGGCCCGTCAAACAACAATGATGGCTGCAACCAAAAAAATAGCCAGGCATTGTTGCGGGTGCCTGTCGTCCCAGCTACTTGGGAGGTGGAGGCAGGAGACTCGCTTGAGCCCAGGAGTTGGAGGTTGCTATGAGCTGTGATGCCACGGCACTCTACCCAGGGTGACAGCTTGAGGCTCTGTCTCAAAAAAAAAAAAAAAAGAAAGAAAAAGAAAAGAAAATGGCTTCTTTTTTTTTTTGGCCGGGGCTGGGTTTGAACACCACCTCCAGTATATGAGTCCAGCACCCTGTTCCTTTGAGCCACAGGCACCGCCAAAAAATGGCTTCTTTTTGACAATCACAAGCATTTGGTTGGATAAAGATGAAATTCTGAAACAGTCTAAAACTCAATATTCACCACAAAAAGCTAATAGTGTTTGCTGGGCTAGCACTGGTATTTTCCACTACAGCTTCATGAAATCTGGTCAGTTGATTACAATGGCTATCTACTGCAACAAATTGGACAAAATGGTGAGGTTGCTTGTGATTGCACAGCTGAGATTGGTCAATAGAGACAGGCCAATCCTTTTGCAAGAAAGACAATGCTCAACCACACGTTGCACAAACAATGCTGCTCAAACTACAGAAGCTGGACTTGGAAACTCTGTCATCCACCATATTCACCAGACCTTGCACAAACTGACTACCACTTCTTCCAGGCTTTGGACTACTTCTTGCAAGGAAGAAAATTCAATTCTCAACAAGATGTAGAAAATGCCATATGCCATTTCATTGTCACTTACTTTCAGGGCTTCTTTGCTGCTGGTATAAACCACTGTTCAAATGGAAAAACTAGTTTACTTTGATTGATGATTCTGCTTGTATGAGATATCAAATCAAAAGCTTATAATATTAAGGCTGGGCACTATGGCTCATGCCTGTACCACTCTGGGAGGTTGAGGCAGGTGGATTGCTTGAACTCATGAGTTTGAGACCAACCTGAGCTAGATCGAGATCCTGTCTCTAAAAAATAATAGCTGGGTGTTGTGGCGGGGGCCTGTAGTCCCAGCTACTTGGGAGGCTGAGGCAAGAGAATAGTTTGAGTCCAAGAGTTTGAGGTTGCTGTGAGCTATAATGCCACGACATTCTACCAGGGAAAACAAAGTGAGACTCTGACTAAAAAAAAGTTTATTATATTAGACATTTCATATTTAATGACCTACACAAAGCTTTAGGGCAATACCTGACACCTAGATGATAGGAAAGTGCATCCTAGCAAGACTGATTTAGGCACAGTTGTCTCCTGCTACTGTGTCTCGGTACCTAGCCATTTACTTGGTCAGAGAGCATTTGTTATGAAAGAAAGGCTCTCTCTCTCTCTATATATATTTTTTGGGTGGGGGCAGGGGCTGGGTGTGAACCTACCACCTCTGGCATACGGGACTGGCGCCCTACCCTTTTGAGCCACAGGCCCTGCCCAAGGCTCTCCATATTTTTAATTAAAACACATCTGAGGTGGAAAAAGGTGAATGAACTCTTCAAGAATTGAAGCTTAGGAATTTTATTTTATTTTTTAATATTTATATAAATATATTTTGAGATATATATTATAAAAATATTTATATGTTATATATATATATATTTTTTTTTTTTTGAGACAGAGCCTCAAGCTGTCACCCTAGGTAGAGTGCCGTGGCGTCACAGCTCACAGCAACCTCCAACTGTTGGGCTTAAGCGATTCTCTTGCCTCAGCCTCCCAAGTAGTTGGGACTACAGGCACCCACCACAATGCCCGGCTATTTTTTGGTTAGAGTTGTCATTGTTGTTTGGCAGACCTGGGCTGGATTCGAACCTGCCAGCTCTGGTGTATGTGGCTGGTACCTTAGCTGCTTGAGCTACAGGTGCTGAGCCAAAGCTTAGGAATTTTAAATGCCTCATGGAGCCTGGATTTGGAGGTACAGAGAGGAACATGTTTCTACCCCTGAGGTGTTCAAGGTTGGACACCTTGAACATCCCAATTTTGGAACTCAGGAATAGGGGAGAAACTCAGCAAAACCATTTTGCTGTAAAGTTCAGTTAGAGATAGGGGAGAGGCAGATGCTGCTATTGCGATGGAAGGTGCTGAGTTAAGCCTGTTGAATGGGACTTCTGTGGGGGAGGAATTGACAGAGGGGTGGGGAGAATGGAGAAACACGGGCTGGGACCCAAGCTAGTGTCTTGGGGGAGGGGGAAGAAATGGTAATACATAAGGCTATTCACTCATTTGTTCAATGACTATAGTGTGTATGTGTGCTGAATCAGAGCCAGGCATTTATGATCACATAACCCAGAGTCTAATGGAGGATAAGAAACCCCAGCTGTTAATTGCCCATTGCTGTATGAGGCCCTGTGCTAAGTGCTTTACCTGCATAATATAATTCAGTCCCTGCAGCCATGCTGAGCTAAACTTGCCTGTTATCCTCATGTCACACAGAGGAAGTTAAATTGGAGGAAGCTCAAGGAACTTGGCCAAGGTCCCACAGCTAAGTAAGCAGCTAAGGAGGATTGAAAGGCAATCACCTCATTCACCCCGTTTTTCTCTTGAAAGTCTCCCCCATGCTTCCTCTCTTGAACATTCTTATTATTGTGCTACTCACCTTGGGCTGTCACCGACTGGGGACTTGTCTGCCTTCTTGCTGTCCTTCCCTCCACCCCCCAATGGTGAGCTGGTTGAGAGCAATACACAGATCTCTCTTATTTACAGAGTTAGTACCTCCTCCAGGAAGCCTTCACTCACCACTTCAGCCCCGGACAGGTGGCACTTCTGGGACCTCACAGACTGTTGTGCCCCCTCCTTCCAGCCCACTCCTATGCATGCCCCCCTACCCATTCCAGTTCTGACCCTTCTGCCTGAGCTTCCCAGGCTAGCCCACTCAGGGCTGTCACTGTCTGGACTGTGGGCCCAGTGAAGGTAGGATCTGAAGGTCTCTCTGTTTCTGTTGTGTCCCAGTATCACCCAGTACAGAGCTGGGCACAGAAAAGATATCACTGAATATTTATTGCATAAATAAATGAATTCTAGAGTTGATATTATTGTTCTATTTTATTGATGAGGATATAGAATTCCTGGTAATTTAAGTGAACTTGTCAGGTCATGCAACTAATGAGAAAATTAGCAGGGATTTGAATTTGAGCAGCTTGAGTCTATGTCCTGTGTTCTTATCCAACATGTCAGATGGCTAGTAGGCTGAAAGCCAACTTTCTGCGAGGTTGGTATCTTTCTACTTTTTCCTCCAGGCTCATCCTTTCCTTCTAGAAATCTTCGAGAGCTTTGGGTATAGGGGAAGCGAGCAGGCGGGAGGATGGGGAGAGTAAATGGAATGGTTAAGAGAGCAGCCAACTGAAGATCTAGGGCTTGGACTGATTCGAAGGTGAGCGTGGAGAGAGTCTTGAGGGGGTTCTCTAGACCCATAGGGGGCAGCCGGAGTCGGTTGCCGGAGGTGCGGGGGCGGAGAAAGGGTGGGGACCAGCCCCGCGGGGGGCGATGCGGTAGCTGCAGCGGCGGCGGCAGGAGTTTCCCACAATGCAGCGCGGCGCGCTGTCCCCGGTGCTAATGCTCAGCGCTGCCCCGGAGCCTCCGCCGCGCCCGCCTCCCGCCCTTTCCCCGCCGGGCCCGGGGCCGGGTCCCCGCCATGGCTCGGCTCGTCCCGGTCCCGCACCAGAGCCGTCGGGGAGCCTGGGTGCGGCACTCGACAGCAGCCTGCGGGCCGCCGTGGCGTTCAAGGCGGAGGGCCAGCGCTGCTACCGAGAGAAGAAGTTCCGGGAAGCCATCGGCAAGTATCACCGAGCACTGCTGCAGCTGAAGGCGGCGCAGGGGGCCCGCCCTGGCGGCCTGCCTACCCCCGCCCCCGGACCCACCAGCAGCCCTGGGCCCGCGCGCCTGAGCGAGGAGCAGCGGCGTCTGGTTGAGAACACGGAGGTGGAATGTTATGACTCCCTCACGGGTATGGTGCCGTCGCGGGGTACAGAGGGGCATGTGTGTAAGAGGTGGGAAGTGAGGGGTGATGATGAGCCCCTGGGGCCTTGGTAGGTGGGGAGGCAGAAGGCTGAAGGGCCCAGGGCTGTGGTCTGTTGAGGGAGACCTCAGAACTTGATCAGGAAAGGGACTGGGGGGCAGGGGACCACAGGGATCTCTGGATGGAGGGAGTTGGGACGCAAGAAATAGGCTTTGGACTGGGTCTTCGGGGCCCCTTCTCCTGAGTCATTCCTTGCCACATGTGAACCTAAGGTGAGAAAGGTCTACCCTGAGTGAGCCATTCAAGGCCCCGTCCCTCACCTCTGTAAGTGCCCTTAATATCCTGGTCTAATCAAACCTCATGGCTAATCGCCCAAGAGCTTTTGTCTGTGCCGTTTGCGCCCTCTAGTGGCGGCGCAGATTGAGTATATTTTGATTGGCTACCAGATTCGCGCCCCCGGGTGGTCTGAGTGAGCGTTTAGACCCATTCGCGGCAACCTGAAGGGCAGGCTCCAGGTCAGGTGGGTCCTAGGAGTGCCTGCAGGCTCTGAGGGTACCGGCCCCCGGCGTCCCCGCAGCTTGCCTGCTGCAGTCGGAGCTGGTGAACTATGAACGCGTGCGTGAGTATTGTCTCAAGGTGCTGGAGAAGCAGCAGGGCAACTTCAAGGCCACCTACCGCGCTGGCATTGCCTTCTACCATCTGGGCGACTACGCACGCGCGCTGCGCTACCTGCAGGAGGCCCGCACCCGAGAGCCCACAGGTGAGGGGCCGGGCAGGGCGGGGCAGAGGTGAGGTCTGGGCATGGGGCAGGGAAAGGGACTAGAGTCCAGGAAACAAGGGCAGAAAGATCAGGGCAGGGGCGCAGAGTCCTCTGGTGGAGCTGCGTGATGGGAGGGCTGTTCATTAACTGACGCTCCTCTCACCATCCACCTACTCCCTACACACAGGTTCTTCCACTCACCCACCATTCATTCAGCTATCTCTTCACCGGCCATTCAAACATCCGTCCACCCATCCCTTTCCTGACATTTACCCAACCACTTCTCAAATATTGTAATTGACCCAACCCATGTTCACCCACTGTCATCTCCATTATGTCTCCCCAGTACACACACTCATTCCTCCACTTACCAATCAACCCATTCCACACTCACTGATTCATTCACCTTTTCCATCATCCACTTATCCACCTGGGTTGGGCAATGCCAGGAATTTTTTTTTTTTTTTTTGACACAGAGCCTCAAGCTGTCCCCCTGGGTAGAGTGCAGTAGCATCACAGCTCACAGCAACCTCCAACTCCTGGGCTCAAGCGAATCTCCTGCCTCTGCCTCCCAAGTAGCTGGGACTACAGGCGCCCGCCACAATGCCTGGCTATTTTTTTTTTTTTGGTTGCAGCCATCATTGTTATTTGGTGGGCCCAGGCTGGATTCGAACCTGCCACCTTAGGTGTATGTGGCTGGTGCCTTAGCCACTTGAGCCACAGGCGCCAAGCCAATGCCAGAAATTTGGTGTGTATGTGTGTGCGTGTGTGATTAGCAGAGTTGAAGAATTGTTCCTCGTCCTTTGGGAGATCATAGGCAGGGTGTGTGGGTGTGTGTGTATGCAGGCAGACAAACACATCACTCAAATTTTGTGTTAAGAGCTAATGAGGGCCCAGCATAGTGGCTCATGCCTGCAATCTTAGCACTGTGGTAGACTGAGGCTGGAGGATCGCTGGAGGTTAGGAGCTTGAGACAAGCCTGAGTAAGAAAGAGACCCCATCTCTACTAAAAATAGAAAAAATAAGTTGGGCATGGTGGTGCACATCTGTAGTCCCAGCTACTCAGGAGGCTGAAGCAGGAGGATTGCTTGAACCCAGGAATTGGAGGTTATATTGAGCTATGATGACACTGCACTCTAGCCAGGGTGACAGAAAGGAGGCTGTTTCAAGAAAAAAAAAAAAAGAGCTAATGAGGAGAGAAGAGGGATCACAACAGGTATGTGACACAGGTTGTGGGAGCAAAGGGGTAAGATTAATTTTCCTGTTAAGTGGCTTCAAGAACAGAGTTCTCACAGATACCATTGGACAATGAGTAGAAGTGTGACAGTAGCCACTGCAAAGGGGCATTCCTGGCAGTGGGTGTAGCAAATACAAGAAGGATGGAGGTGTGAAAAATGCCTATGCTCTGCTGGTTGTAGCTGCAGCTTGGGGAAAAAGAGCTGTGACAATACTGGGTGTGTGGGGCTCCCACTGGAGACTGGGGAGAATGAGGTGTGAGCCAAGGTGGTGCAGATGTCACCTGCTGCCCCCAGTCACCCAGATAATGCCCTACCCACCTTCCCTGCAGACACCAACGTCCTCCGCTACATCCAGCTGACTCAGCTAAAGATGAACCGTTGCAGCCTCCAGCGGGAAGACAGTGGGGCTGGGGCTGGGGCCGCATCTGGGGCTGGGACTCGGGATGTGGTTGGCTGAGGCAAGCGCAGGGGGACTGTCTCTACTCCCTCCCATCTCACATGTAACTTCCCCCAGCCCATGTGTTCACTGGTAAAACACTTGTCACTGGTGACCATTACCTCTTTGTGTGGTGTTCTTATGGGGACTGGGAAGGAGACATGGGCCTGGGCCTCATCTCTTGGACCTGAGAAACCCATGGAAGTCTTAGGAGAGTATGTGGGGTAAGGAGTGTCTCATTGGGGATGACTCAGCATCAGAGCCTGGGCCAGGGAAAGACATACAGCCAAGTTCAGTAGGGGGCAGGGGTTACCTTTAATGCTGCATTTTGTGCCAAATCCCCCATGATGCCCTGTCCCTGAGTATCCCTGCCCACCCTCTCCCCAGTGCAGGGTGGGCACAGGGCTCCACCCCCTGGGGTACAAAGGAATAAATTAAGTCTCCTCCCTCCCCCCTTCCCCAATAAATAGCATTGAGTATCCTGCCCAGGGGCTCCCCCACCTTGTGGCATGGCAGGCTGGGGCGGGGCCTGGGGCGCTACATTCATGGCTGCCCAGGCGGGCGGTGGTGGGCAGGCCTCAGTGGGGGCCATGCACCCCACACAGGGGCACTGTGCTGTCCTGGCTCTGCCCCTCCATGTCCATGTCGAGCAGCGTGGGCTGCATGCTAGGGGGCCCAGGGCTCTCCGGAGTGTCTGGCCTGCTGGGAGGCGAGATGCTGAGTGTCCGGCCGAAGGAGACCAGTTTCCAGGGGTCTAAGCGAGGGCGATTGGCGGCTGGCCGGGGCCTTGGGGCAAAGGTCAGGGTGGTGGGGCGGCCTGGGAACTCAGGGGGCCGGCGGCGGGCTGGGAACAGGGCCTGGGGATCAGGCAGGCGAGGGAAATCCAGGGGGTCTCGAGGGCCTGGTAAAAGAGGTTCAGATGAGCTGAGTGAGGGTGGAACAGAGGGTGACATTTAAAACCCAGGAGATTTTACAGGGAAAGTGGAATTTTGAGCTTCTGTTGAAAAATCCATAGATCTCGAAAGGCCCACTTTCTATTGCAATGCAATAGCCACCTGCAGCCCAGCAGGGCTTGGACCTTGACTTAGGTCCCAACCACTCCCAGTTGCTCACTCATCTAAGTGGGCTCTGGACATAGTCCTTAATGTTTTGTAGCCAGTTTCTTAGCACCCCTCTAGCCAAAGCCCCCGTCCTCCTGAGTCTTCTACATTGGGTCAGGGTCATGCAGATAGACCTATGAGAGACCTCAGACATGATAGTATACAAACAGCACCTCAGCTAGCCTGGGTGGCTCACTCCTGTAACTCTAGCACTCTGGGAGGCCAAGATGGGTGGATCACTTGAGCTCAAGAGTTCTAGACTAGCCTGAGCAAGAGTGAGACCTCCAGTCTCTACTAAAAATAGAAACAATTAGCCAAGTGTTGAGGCCAGTGCCTGTAGTCCCAGCTAGTTGGGAAGCTTAGGCAAGATGATTGCTTAAGCCCCAGAGTTTGAGGTTGCTGAGTGACAGTCTGTCTCACAAAACAACAACAACAAAAACTCCACAAAACCCATGAAAAACAGCACCTCACTACATAAGTGAGGATTAAATACAATAACAATTGTAAAACAAGCAGCAATCTTCTACCATGGCAATCATCTCTGTCATGGTTAAATGCACAGGGAACAGGACTAGCCCCTGAGTGCTACCCAAGAGTCATTACAATAGTCATTACTGTTACCATTGTTAAAGCCACCTGTCTTGTTTGTTTTTTTTTGAGACAGAGTCTTACTTTGTCACCCCCAGTAGAGTCCTGTGCTGTCACAGCTCACAGCAACCTCAATCTCTGGGGCTTAAGAGATTCTCTTGCCTCAGCCTCCCAAGTAGCTGGGACCACCGGCACCTGACACAACACCCAGCTAGTTTTTGGTGGCTCATGCCTGTAATCCCAGCACTGTGGAAGTCTGAGGAGGGAGAATTGCTTGAGCTCAGGAGTTCAAGACTTGCCTGAGTAAGAGTGAGACCCAGTCGGGCACTGTGGTGAGCTCCTGTAATCCCAGCGGCTTACTGCAGGCTGAGGCAGTGGAATGCTCACAGCCTAAGTCTGAGGTTGCAGTGAGCTAGGACGCCATTGCACACTGCTCAGGGCATAGGATGGGACTCCTGTGTCAATAAAAACACCACCAACAGCTCGACGCCTGTGGCTCAAGTGGCTAAGACGCCAGCCACATACACCTAAGGTGGCAGGTTTGAATCCAGCCCAGCCCACCAAAACAACAATGACAGCTGCAACCAAAAAATAGCCAGGCGTGGTGGCAGGCGCCTGTGGTCCCAGCTACTTGGGAGGCTGAGGCCGGAGACTCACTTGAGCTTGAGCCCAGGAGTTGGAGGTTGCTGTGAGCTGTGATGCCACAGCACTCTATCCAGGGGGATAGCTTGAGGCCCTGTCTCAAAAAACAAACAAACAAACAAACAAAAACACACACCACCAACAACCACCAGCAAAGAAACAGAGACTGGGTCTAACACTGGCTCAGGCTGCTCTCCAACTGAGGCGTTCTATCTGTCTTGGCTTCCCAGAGTGCTAGGATTACCGGAGAGCCACCATGCTGACCCTTCCTGCCTTGTTCTTGCAGGCATCTATTTGTCATCCCTGATTCATGCTGAGTTTCAGTCACCCAGGTACCCACAATGCTTCCGGGAGAATGGACAAGGGAACTCAGATCCTCCCTCCTCCAAACTAAACCTGAGGCTGCCCCCTTAGTGAGTGGCTCGGCTCGGACATTGGACCTAGGCCGGGGCAAGAGACAGGGCTGTTTTCTGTGATCTGAGTGCGGTGAGGGTGTCTCACTCACCAGGGCTGTGGCCCATGGGCTCGAGCAGCCCCCGCTGTCCCAGCGCCCCGTCCGATGGCGTCCGCCGGTGCCCACGGCTCACCGCACGCACAGCAGTGACATGAGTGGGAGTGAGCGACTGGCGCGGGTCCTTCTTGAAGCTCTCCAGCTCCAGGTCCACCAGGGGGTTAGTGCTGGGCGAAGACAGGGACTCGGGTGGGGGCGGGGAGGGCGGTGGGGAGGGCGCGGCCGGCGCGGCCTCGTCGCTGTCCGAGCGCAGCAGTGAACGCGTGGAGTTGCAATCGGAGACAGACGACAGTGACACGAGGGTGGCCGAGGGCGCCAGGCCCGGGCAGGTGGCTGAGTCTTCACGGCGGCTGGGGTGGCGAGCAGGCGGGCTGAGACCCCGAGGGAAGCGGCCGGCGCGGGGGAAGAAGAAGCCGTCGAGCCAGCGCCGCTGTTCCTCGCAGTCTGCGGCTCGCGCCTCCGCCACGTCGGCGCCCAGGCCCACGGCGCCTAGTAGCGTGGCGCAACCCAGCAGCGCGAGGTCGCAGCGCCGCCGGGCGCTATGTCCCGGCCGGACAATGGGCGCGGCCGGTGCCGACTCCCAGGGCACCCGCGTCCCCGGGGAGGGCTCGTTGGGTATCGGCACCGTGAGGTAGGACGGGGTCGTGTAGGGGGAAGGGGGCATGCTGCTGCCTCCGTCCGCCTCCGCGAACTCCTCTGCAACCGGAGAGGGGTGTCACTGTATTGCCGAGCTGGCAAGCAGTTGGTGGTAAGGGATAGACCCCAATGACCCCCTCCAACAACAAGACCACCACATCCCCACTAAGCACTGTTCTAGAATCTTTCCCTCCCAGTGGGCTCAGGAAAGGGTGCTCCTTGCCTGTGGGAATGACACTCATTCCCTGGGGACCTGCTCTCTCCAGGAATGCTCCTCTCCACTGGCCCAGAGAATCCTGTCCTCTCCCCTCAAAGGACTTCCCTACTTTGTCCTGGGATATGCTCTCCTTTGGCCAGGGAACGTTCCCCCCTTACCCTCTTACCCATCTCATTGAGGCTGGCAAAGCCGGGGGCCATGGGTGTGTGTTTGGGGGATTTGCCCAGATTGGGGGCACTTGATGACCATTGTTTGCTTCCTTCCCCGAGGGTCTTCAGCCTGCAGGCAGTACCAAGAGATGGGGGGGGGGTGTGCTCAGCCCTGTGGCTGCCTTGGGCTTAGGGGCAGGGCACAGGGTGCAGGGCCTGCACCACCAGCACCTCACCTCTCTTCTCCTCCAACCCGCTCCTTCTGGAGGGTAGAGCTGGGCCCCCATGTCCGGCCCTTCTTCTTGCCTCCAACCAGCTCTTCTTTCTTTGGGGGTGCACTGCGGCCCCATGTCCCACTGCTACTGGGGCTGCTGCTACTACTGCCACTGCCACCACAGTCCACGGGAGTCACTGGGTCAAGGGAAGCCACTTGGTTACTAGGTCATGGAGAATCTGTCCCCACTGGGCACCCAGCCTTCATGCTCCCCATCACAGATTCCCCTCTCCACCTGTGTGCTTAAGGATCTTTGTAACTCCATTCATGACCTTTCCCTGCTATAAATCTTCCCATAGCTTGCCACTGCTGTCAAGAAAAAGTCCCAGCTCCTCAGCCTGGCATTTGAGGCAACTTCAAGCTATTCCCTGCCAATGTCCTCAGCCTCATCTGCCCAGCACAGCCCAGCCCTTCACTATGCATTTTGAGGTGCTGCCATCCTTCAGCCTCCACCTCTGGGTAGTTAGTTTCCTGTGAGCTGGTCTTCTCTATGCCTGCCACACTTCAAACATTCCTTGTACTAGCATTTGCAATTGCCATATGGCTATTTGTCTCTGTGTCCCCTGCTAGACTGACCTCCTGGGCCAGGTATAAAGCAGGTATCTAAGCAGAAGCATGTAAGGGGGCTGTGAGTGGGGGCAGGGCTGGGGTTAGACAGGGTAAAACAGGAGTTAGCTTGCACCACTCAACTCATTAGCAAACTCCAGTGACTGTGCCTCTGCCATGTAGCCCTGGCTGTGGCCATCTCTCTCTTAGAGGTCCCCTGGTCCAAACCCCATCATCTCATCAGTCTCCCTACCTTTATTTCTCACAGCAGCTGGAGGGAAAATGACAATTAGCTCGGCCTCACTCACAGCCCTTTAGGCGCTTCCCTATGGCATCTAAAAGAAAATTGAGACTCCTCACCCTGGCTCTCAAGGCCCTGCATGATCTAGCCCCCATGGATGCCTTAACCACAAAACCTATGCTCTCTCCCAGCTAAGTGTGCTAAGAGTTAGCATGCCTAGCTTGTTCCACCTCCAGGCTCTTGCCTTTATTGTCCCCTCTGCCAGGGGCACTTGCCTTTGGGTCTTGGTGCATCTCACTCCTTCTTACCACAAAGTCCCTGCTCAAACCTTGCCTCCTCAGACAGGACTTCCCAATGTAAATAGCAACCCTTCTGTGATCAATAATTTTATGCATCAGTCAACTTGACTGGGCTAAGAGATGCCTAGATAGCTGGTGTTTCCAAAAGAGATTAACATTTGAATGGGTAGACTGAGTAAAGAAGGCTTGGCCCTCACCAGTGTAGGTAGGCCTCATTCAATCTGTTGAGGGCTCATGTAGAACAAAAAGGCAGACAAAGGGTGAATTTGCAACATGAGCTTGGAATCCATCTTTTCCTGAAATCAGACATTGGTGATCCTGGTTCTCAAGCCTTTGGACTGCAACTGGAACTACATCACCGGCTTTCCTGAGCCTCTGGCTTGCAGATGGCAAATTGTGGGACTTCCCAGCTTTTACAATCATATGAACCCATCCCTCTTAATAAATCTCTTTCTATATACCTAAATACATGCTACTGATCCTGGCTCTCTGCAGAATCCTAAATATACCTGCTCTCTTATTCCCTTCCCTGAGTTTCTTTACAGCACTTATTATCACTACTGGACATTATCCTGCTTACTGATTTGTTTCCTTGTTTATTGTATGTTTCTTTCTGATGAGAATGAGGAAAGGGGCCTTGCCTGGCTTGGTGTCAGGTGTGTGCTCAAAGATATTTGTTGACTGACTGACTGACTGGTCAGGACCTTGGGAAATACTCACGACGGATGGCCCTCAGCCGGGGGATGATGCTGGGGCTTGCGGGGGGGCTGGCTCCATCGGATCCTTTCCGCTTGTCCAGAGTTGGAGAGGCCTGGACTGTGATCTTATGCTCAAAGCCTGAAAAAAGGAAGAGAGCTTTTCTAAGCAAATGGTTCCATAGGTAACCAAAGGGAAATTTCTTTGTAGCAGTATAGAGGAATGACAGAATGGCAACACCACCATTTTCAGTCCTTAATGCAGTGGTTCTCAAAGTGTGGTTGCCAGAACAGCAGTGTCTCCATCAGCTAGAAAGCTCTGGAACATGAAATACAAATCCTGGCCCCTCCCTGAATCAGCAACTCTGGGGGGTAGGGAAGAGAAGCAGCAATCTAACTGGTTTAACAAGCATGAGAGGCCCAACTAACCAAAAATCTAGGCTTGAGTGTCCAATATGGTAGCCATTAACTACAAGTGGCAACTGAACATTTGGAATGTGGCTTGTACACTTGAGGTTTAGCCTTTATTTACTTAATTGTAATTACAGTAGCAGTAGTTTAAGTTTAAATTTAAAAACAGATACTCAATTTGCCTATCAGAAACATTTAAGCATGTTTAGAACAACTTGAGTATATGTACCTACTTAAACTCTAAATTTTATAAAATCTAAATGTAGATAAAAAAGCTTTTTCCTTTTCTTTCTTTTATTTTTTTTGAAACCAAGTCTCACTCTGTTACCCTGGCACCATGGCATCATAGCTCATAGCAACCTCAAATTCCTGGGCTCCTGAAATTTTCAGGAGAGGGGGGCACCTGTCATCCCAGCTACTTGGGAGGCTGAGGCAAGAGGATCAGCCTCCCAAGTAGCTGGGATGACAGGTGCCCCCCACAATGCCTGCTAGTCTTTCTATTTTTAGTTGAGATGGGGTCTTGTTCTTGTTCAGGCTGGTCTCAAACTCCTGAGCTCAGGCAATCCTCCTCCCTGGGCCTCCCAGTGTACGAGGATTACAGGCGCCACCATATGCAGATGATAAATTTTTTTTTTTTTTGAGATAGAGCCTCAAGCTGTCCCCCTGGGTAGAGTGCCATGGCATCACAGCTCACAGCAACCTCCCATTCCTGGGCTTAAGTGAGTCTACTGCTTCAGCCTCCCAAGTAGCTGGGACCACAGGCGCCTGCCACAATGCCCGGTTATTTTTTGGTTGCAACCATCATTGTTGTTTGGCAGGCCCAGGCTGGATTTGAACCTGCCACCTTAGGTATATGTGGTTGGCGCCTTAGCCACTTAAGCCACAGGAGCCAAGTCGATAAAAAATTTTTGATGAAAACTTACTGCCCAGATTGAGATTTGCTATAAATATAAAATACACACTGGACTTCAAAGATTTAGTGTGGAAACCAGGCAAAATATTCATTTATAATTTTTTTGATTTTTGAGACAGAGTCTCACTATGTCATCCTCAGTAGAGTGCTGTGGTGTCACAGCTCACAGCGTCCTCAAATGCTTTGGCTTAAGCGATTCTCTTGCCTCAGCCTCCCAAGTTGCTGGGACTACAGACACCCACTATAATGCCTGGCTATTTTCTTGTTGCTGTTGTTTAGCTGGCCCAGGCTAACAGCTAACAGGTAGGTTTGAACCCACCACTCTCGGTGTATGTGGCTGGCACCGTAACCACTGTGCTACAGGCACTGAACCTCATTTATAACTTTTTAATATTGATTGCATGGATATATTGGGCTGAATAAAATATATTAGAATGCTTTCTGTTTCTTCACATTTTTAATGTGGCCTACTACAAAATTTAAAATTATTCAGATTGCATTATGTTTCCACTGTCCAGCACTGCCATATGCCTTGTAACATCACAGAGAAGGATAACCAGATACTATGTGTCTTCTTGTGGGTGAACACATCACCTGGGAAGCAATCTTGTCAAAAAATAAAAAATGGGCCGGGCATGGTGGCTCACACCTATAATCCTAGCACCCTGGGAGACCAAGGCAGGTGGATCACTTGAGCTCAGGAGTTTGAGACCAGCCTGAGCAAGAGTGAGACTCTGGCTCTACTAACAATAGAAAACTAGCCAGACATTGTGGGGAGGTGCCTGTAGTCCCAGGTATTTGGGAGGCTGAGGCAAGAGGATCACTTGAGCCCAGGAGTCTGAGGTTGCTGTGAGCTATGATGATGTCATGACACTACCCAGGGTGACAGAGTGAGATTCTGTCTCAAAAAAAAGAATTATTATATATATTAATAAAAAATCAAACCTGAACCCAAATCTGATTAAGCCTTGAGAACCAACTATTAGGTTGATCCATATGAAACTTCTATTTTTGTAAGTCCAAAATGGTCAAGGACCAGCACAAAGGATAGGAAATTCAAGGGACAGAGGAACATGTCAATTGATACTAGGGGGAAGCAGGCAGCAAATTCCAGACTGTGGCAAACTCCATAGGACTGATGTTCCTCAACAAATTATTGGCAAGGGGGAAGAAGAGGCAGATTAAAAGATATTTAAAAGATAGCGGGGAGATAAAAAATACAAAAAAGAGTTCAGAAGTGATTGCCCTAAAAGTCAGTAAAGGGGTTCCTCTTTGGAAGTGGAGTGAGGTTGTTTGGAGGGCCATGTGGAAAGCACCCAGGGAGGCTGTGAGGTCCTTTCTGCTTTCATGGAGGGAGGTGATTAAAATAACTCATTTAGCTATAGTTTTGGGGTCCTTGGTGTGATGTATTTAGCATAAAAAAATTAAAAAATAAAAATAAAAGGAAGAGATAGCCCCTGGGTTAGGGATATACCACACAGCCTCTGGGGGGGATGCTCATGGCAGATACCCGAGGGCAGGCTGATGTGGCTGCCGCCTTCACGTAGCTTGAGCAGGCGGCTGCGCTTGAAGTTGCCCTTGCGTTTGCGGACCCTGGGCTTCTCCTGGCTCAGCTGGCACATAAGCAAGTGCAGCTCCCGCTCCACGATGTCCATCTCACGCTCCGCCAGCTCCTGCTCCCGCCGCCGCAGTTGCTCCTCCTGGAAGCGCTGCTCCTGTGCTGCCCGCAGCAGCTCCTCCTCCCGGCTCCGCAGCTCCTGGGAAGGAGATGCACTGGCTGGGGGAGGGGCTCAGCCACTCTGATCCCTAAGGATGGACCCAGGGCTGCTGGGACTGGTCAGGGCTTTGCACAAGAACACCCCGCCGGGGCACATTGGGTTCACCATCCAATTCACTCTTCACTAGCCAAGCTGGGTGCCAGGGCAGGGGACTATGTTAGCTTTTTTTTTTTCTTTTTTAACTTAATTTGGAAAGCTTTAAACAGCCACAAAAGCAGAGAATAGTGCACTCCTATGTAACCATCATCCAATATCAACAATTACCTATGCTGTGAGAATCTCATATCCCTGTCCTTTACTCTCACCCTCTCTTCATTTCTGAGGTAGTATTTCAAAGCCAAGCCCAGATATCATGCAATATCACCTGTAAGTACTTCAGTACAGGGTGCCTTTTTCCTATTAATCCACCAACAGGAGGCTGTCCTTTCTTAATATGGAAAAAAGGTTCCCTTGACCCTGTATGGACCCAAAGGCTGGGGTTTAGGGGAAGGGACTCTGAGCAGCCCTAGGCATCAGAACTCAGGGATCTTGTTCCATCCCTCCCACCTTGCCCTCTGCCTTCACCTTCTCCTTGGTCCGAAGATCATCAAACATGTGCTGAATCTCCAGCTTCCAGTCTTCCTGCAGTGAATGGAAAGACTCCAGTGGCATTTGGAACAGAGCTGACTGTTCAATGACTTCAAGCCGCTTCAAAATGCTGCCAAAATCTGGCCGTCCATGGGGTTCTGGGTCCCAGCATTCTGGGGTGAGAGGGGAAGAACAGTAGCGGGGAATAGGGGTATCAGAGGTCATGCTCTGGGGAATCAGACTGCTCAGAGAAAGAAAGGATTTCTGGGGGCTGTGGACAAATAGTTTCTATGGAGCTGAGAGGGAAGAATTTAAAGCCAAGCTCCTGGCCAATATTTTACTCAATGAAGTGCTGAGAGAAACCCAGGGACCTGCTCCCTAACAAGGGGCTGGTGGTAGAAGTGAGCATTGGGGAGGAATCCTGGGGCCAGTTAATACTAATGGGTTACCCTCAAGAGCTCTGGGCCTGGCCAGAACAAGGGTCTAGGGGAAATACAGAGCCAACTGTGGGGAGACTATTCATAGTCTGATGGGGTCCAGTCCCTTCCCTCTCATTCCTGGGCCCACTAGTATGGATGGGAGTGCAAGGGAGAGGTCTGGACCTGAGAGTCCTTGCCACTCCAAGCTGGGCCTACCCTCTCCACAGGGCCCTGGCTCACCCTCCAGTAGGCGGGCAAAGGGCTCGGGGCACGTGGAGGGGATGGGCAGAGTCAGCTTGTTCATAGCCACGCCATATGCCACAGCCAAGGCGTCGATTTCACGGTAGGGGACCTCCCCCGTCAGCAGCTCCCAGAGCAGTACCCCGAAGCTGCAGGTAGGGGAGAGGCAGGAGTGATGCTGCAGTCCACCCCAATCCTTACCTATACCTCAGTCCCACCCTCAGTTCCATGGTGGGCTGCCTTCACCTCAACATCTCCAGTCCTGGCTGATAAAACCACAGAACCTAATTTGACCTCCATGGGGCTGTTCACAAATATGGGATGAGTTTGTCTCTCTCATAGCTCTCCTTTGCTCGCCTTGCTTCTCTCACCCTGGTTTAGAAACCTGCAGTGGGCTTCCCATACCTACCAGGCAAATCCATCCTCCTTGGCTCTTACTTTTTATGACCCCTGCAGTTTCATCTCTAAATACTCTCAGCCCATTCCAACCCCAACTTCATCTTGCAGCCATACTGGAAAAGCCCTGTTCTTCCCAACCTCTGCATTTTGTACATGCTGTTCCCTTTGTTGAGAACACTCTTCCCTTGTGTACCTATTTGTCTTCTAAGTCTCAGTGTAGGTGACCCCTCTGCCAGGAAGCCTTCTTTGATTCCACAGCCTCCAAAGCTAGCTCAGGAGGCCCCTCCTCTATGTTCCCATAGAACACACAGTGCTTACCTCTAAAAACAAGTTATGACTATTTAACATTTACAAAGCACTTAACTCCAGGCCAGGCACTGTGCTAGACTCTCTTGGTAATTCTCCCAACAGCCCTGTAAGGCAGAAGGTAATGGCATGACCCCTATTTTATCCAATGAGCAGGTGCAGGCTCAGAGAGGTTAAGCTGTTTGTCCAAGGTCACACAGAAATGAGCAGTGAAGGCACACTCAGACTCAGATCTGCCTGATGCCTGTGAGAGTGCTTAATGGATACACCACACCAGAGCATGCATCACTGTGCTAGTCACCTGGTGTCCACCTTTTCCGGTAAACCGTACATCTTCCTGGATCCTGATCATCATTTTGTGCAGTGCCTGACATGTAGTAGATCCCTGTTCTCTTCCAATAACCACCCACACATTCATTCAACATACACTTATTATGTGCTACTGTGTGATAGGCCCTGTTTTAGGCACTGGAATGAGACAGACACAACCAATACCCTCATGCAGCTGACAGCCTCTCCTCCCTCTGCAGTGCCAGCACTGGTGAATCTGACCTGGCCATATGCTGCTTGCACTAATTTTCCTTCTTCCTTTGCAGCTAAGTGTGCCCAAATGGCTATAGCTCTGGCCCATGGGAGGTAGCAGAGTGTGTAGTGGGCAACTACCTTCCAGGAAGTGTCCTTAAAAAGGGGAAAGCCCCTTTCCTCTTTTCTCCTTCCTAACTGGTTGGAATGTTAGATATAAAAGCTAGAGTTCAAGCAGCCATGATTTTGGATCATGAAGCAAACTTAGAAATGGAGGTCACACAAGGTGGAGGAAAAGAACACTGGTTTTCATGTGGGGGTCCCAGATCCTCCCACCTCTCTTATGTGCCTGAAAACTGGCAGGGATGTTTTGATTATCATAATGACTGGGAAGTATTACTGATGTGGGTGGCTGGGAGCCATGTATAGTTAGTGTCTTGAGAAGTAGGGGACAGTACCACACATGAAAGAATTATCCTGCCTTAGGTCAATAATACCCCTATTGAGGAACCCCAACATAGGAGCCCGAGTCCCTGACATCAGGGACACCATATCAATCCTGGGCTTTACATGAGATCATAAACCTCAGTCTTGTCTTTATTTTGGGTTTTCTCTTTCTTGCAGCTAACATGTGGGCTCTAATAAATGTTTGGTTCCATAAATGAATGCCTGATGAAAAGCCAGCTGGAATTCTCCCAGAGAGCTGCTCTGCTCTATGCTGAGCCAGAGACTTCCTGTCTGATATGTCCCTGCCCTACACTCATTAATCTGCTGCTTGGACAATCTGGAGCCTCAGTTGGGAATTGATGGGGACAGTAAATGGGGAGACATTGGATTTGGCTCCAATCAAACAGAAGGCCGTGGTGACAGCAAAAGTCTGGTCATTGGTCTTTTCCACCTAACAGCACAGGGAGCCTTTAAAATGCTGAATAAGATCAAGTCATTCATAAATGCCCCTAATGGTGACCCACTTTGCTTAGAGTAAACCCTGGAGTGGGCTTCCTCACCATAGGGCCTACCAGCCTTGTTCTTCTTTGCCCCCTGTTCCAGCCACAGAGCTCACTGCTAATTCTGGAACACATGTGCTCTAGTTCTCACCTCAGTACCTCCTTTGTCATTCAGAACTCACCAAAAGATTTCTCAGAAAAGCCTTCCCCAAAGTCATCTCCCTTCCTAGTAACCTCCTAGCAGCTCTTAACAGTGCTATATTTACTATCTGTTAAAAATTATTTTACAATTTTCTGAACTTTTTTTTTTTTTTTTTGGAGACAGAGTCTCACTATGTCACCCTTAGTAGAGTGCCATGGCATCAAGCTCACAGCAACCTCCAACTCTTGGGCTTAAGAGATTCTCTTGCCTCAGCCTCCCAAGTAGCTGGGATTACAGGCACCCGCCAAATGCCCGGCTATTTGCTGTTGTTGTCATCATTATTGTTGTTTAGCAGGCCAAGGCTGGGTTCAAATCCGCCAGCCCTGGTGTATGTGGCCGGCATTGTAACCACTGAGCTACCGGTGCAAAGCCCGATTTTCTGAACTTAAAAAGAGATTTTTTTTTTTTCAAAAGAAAATCTTCTTGTGTGTTTATTTATTAACCATTCCCAAGGGCAGGGACTGTGTCTATTTTTGTTCATTTCTGTATCCTAGAACCAGTGCAACTGGATGAATGGATTAATGAATGCCTCCAAAGAACTCAATTTCCTGTTTGACCAAAGTGGGTGGTGTCCTGGCTGGTTTGAGGGGGCGTTTTAGTGCTGACATTCACATGCTGACTCTCTATCTTATGGGTTGTCTATTCTGCCCCTCAGTTGCCACTTCTGCTAGCAGCAGGTGACTCTTGGTGCTTGTCTGCTGGCCTGACCTTCCTGGTGGGCCCCTTTGGCAGGCCCAGATCCTGGCTTCAGTGGGAAAATATCCCTTCCACTCTACCTTCACCCCTTCCTCCCTCCCTCACTTCTTGGAAGCCACCCCAGCCCCACACTTCAGCACCTCCAGACATCACTGCTTTTGGAGAAGAGGGAGAGACGGATAACCTCCGGTGCCATCCAGGCGTAGGTCCCCGCGGCACTCATCTTGGTGGTCTTGTGCCACTCTCGGGCGAGGCCAAAGTCTGTGATCTTGAGCACCGTGTCTGCGAGGTTGTGGTTCTCGATAGCCTCCAGAATAAGGACTGTGGGATGGGAAGAAAGGTGGGTCATCCCAGAGCTGCTGGGATACAGACCCAAGCATCCTGGTCCTCTGCCTCAGCTGGAAGGTACTATTCTCTCCTTTCACTACTTCAAGCTTCCCCACTCTGTGGCAGATCCTTTCCTGTGAGCCCTTCTCCTATGGTCTAATCTCTATTCCAGGCACCCAAGATGGAGTAAGGAGCGTCCCTGGGATCATCTTTCCTCCTGATTCCAACCTGTGCTCTGGGGAGTTCAATGAATGATCAAGAACCAGTGGCCAAGGACTTGGTTCAAGCCTTGAATTTCCACCGTCCCTGGAAGTGGGACCCATAAACCATAGCAGAAGGGATGAATGTGGTTTCCCTTTTGTCTTTGTCACCCTGTGGTATACTGCAGCCAGGAGTCCTGATTTGGCTCCTTCCTGTGCCCACGCTCTTTACCAATGTGGCTTTGCAGTTCTTTCCACTGAAGAGGCAGAGTATGTTTTCCCATCTTCTGATCTGGGGTGGCCGTATGACTTTGGCCAAGACTGAGGTGCATGACAGATGCCAGTTTCAAGCCTAGGCCTCACATCTCTGCTCGCCCTCTTGCACTCCTGCCACCACCATCAACATGCCTTGCCTAGCCTGCTGCTCCAAGGAAGATGGGAGCTACCTGGGGCCTCTCCAGCTCAGCCCAGCCTAGCCTAAGTCAGCTTACCTACCTGGTATCTTGCAAAAGCATGAATAGTAATAAATGGTTGTTGCTTTAAGACACCAAGTTTTGGGGGTGTTAAATGATTCCAGCTACTTGCTGCCTAGAGTTTTCACTAACAATGATACTAATCGTGGCTAATGTTTGCACTTGCTAAGCTGTTTACATCAGGTGACTCATGAGCAACCAACCCATTTTTATGGACTCAAACCAAGGCTCAGAGAGCAGTCATTTGGCCAAGATCACGTGGGTTGAAAATGGTAGAATAGGCTGGATGCAGTGACTAACGCCTGTAATCCTAGTGCTCTGGGAAGTGGAGGTGGGTGGATTGCTTGAGCTCAGGAGTTGTATGTAGACCAGGCTGAGCAAGAGCAAGATGCTGCCTCTACTAAAAACAGAAAAAAAGGCCAGGTGCAGTGGCTCACACCTACAATCTAGCACTCTGAGAGGCCGAGGAAAGTGGATTGCCTGAGCTCAGGAGTTGGAGACCAGCCTGAGCAAGAGCAAGACCCTGTCTCTAAAAATAGCCAGGCATTATGGCAGGCACCTGTAGTCCCAGCTACTCAGGAGGCTTGAGGCAAGGGGATCTCTTAAGCCCAAAAGTTTGAGGTTGCTGTGAGCTATGATGCCATAGCACTCTACCAAGGGCAACAAAGTGAGACTCTGTCTTAAAGTAGAATGAAATGAGATGAAATAAAAATGGGGGGAAAAGGCAGCATCTGTAGCTAAGTAGGTAGGGTGCTGGCCACATACTGAGGCTGGCGGGTTCAAACCTGGCCCAGTCCAGCTAAAACAACAATGACAACTGCAACAACAACAAAAATGGCTGGGTGTTGTGATGGGTGCCTGTAGACCCAGCTACTTGGGAGGTTGAGGCAAGAGAATCCCATAAGCCCAAGAGTTTGAGTTGTGACACCACAGCACTCTACCAAGGGTGACAACTTGAGACTCTGTCTCAAAAAACAAACAAACAAACAAAAACTAGCCAGACATGGTGGTTCATGTCTTATAGTCCTAGGTACTTTTGAGGCTGAGGCAAGAGGACTGCTCAAGCCCAAGAGTTTGAGGTTGCTATGAGCTATGATGCCATGACACTCTACCCAGGGTGACAGAGTAAGACTTTGTCTCAAAAGAAAAAAAGAAAAGAAACTGGCAGAACCAAGACTTGAACTAATTTGGTCATCAGAAGCCCAATTTCTTAACTGCTATGATATTTTACTACCTTCTACAAACCAGAGGCCCCTAAGTGTGTAGCGTACTGCCTGGGTTTGAATCGGGCTCCACCGCTTATTACATGCACAACCTTGTACGATTACCTTGTCTTTCTTCAGGTTAAGATTTCTCCTCTGTTAAATGGGGATGATAACAGTATTTATCTCCTAGGATTTTAGTAACGATTTATTGTCTGAAGCACAGTAGGTCCTTTAGAAGTGTTAAATATTTTTATTAGTATGTGATGTCACCATAATTGTTCCACAATTGTATTTTAACATTCCATTCCAAAGGTTCCATATCTTTTACCATTCCTGGCTACTTCCCCAATCATAATAATAATGATGTAATTATTTCTGTAATTCTACTATAATGCTTGTTTGACAGATGATGGAACTGAGAGTTGGAGAGATCAATAAATCACCTAAGGTCACACAACTGGTAATCTCATCTATTCTTTAAAGTCTGGCTTCAGTGCCACCTCCTCCTGGAAGCCTCCTGTGACTTCCCAGCCTGTGGCTCTACCTCCTCAGAAGCTTTCCCTTCCTACGTAACCAATTTTCCTGTGTAAAAACCTTGTGACAGGCTGGGTGTGGTGGCTCACACCTGTAATCCTAGCACTTGGGAGGCTGTGGCAGGTGGATTACCTGAGCTCACAGGTTTGAGACCAGCCTGAGCCAGAGGCAAACCTTGTCTCTAAAAATAGCCAGGTATTGTGGCAGGCACCTGTAGTCCCAACTACTTGAAAGGCTGAGGCAAGAGAATCTCTTAAGCCCAAGAGTTTGAGGTTGCTGTGAGCTGTGATGCCACAGTACTCTACCAAGGGTAACAAAGTGAGACTCAAAAAAACAAAACAAAACAAAACAAAACAAAACTCTTGTGACAGAGGGAACACCATATGATCTTACACTTTATTTCTGCATCTCCCAGGCTAGGGCTAAACCAGTTCCCTTTTAAAATCTATATCTGATCATGTTACCTCTTGCTTAAAAGCCTCTAATGGCTTCCACTACATTGAATAAAATACCCAAAGTCATTGCCAGGGCCCCCAAGATCCTATGTGACCTGGTCCCTTTTTGATGTCATTTCCTCTCTCTTTTGCCTCAACTGCTGTTCTGGTCTCGCTGTTCTTCCCATGAGGCACATTCATTCCCATGTTAGGACATTTGTCCTTACCCCCAGATCTTTTTTTTTTGAGACAGTTTCACTTTATTGCCTGGGCTACAGTGAAGTGGCATCATCATAGCTCACTGTAATCTCCAACTCCTGGACAGAAGTAATCCTCTTGCCTCAGCCTCCTGATAGCTGGGACTATAGGTACATGCCACCATGTCAAGCTAATATTTCTATTTTTTGTAGAGATGGGGTCTCACTCTTGCTGAGGATTCTTTCCCTAGATCTTTGCAAGGTTGAGTCTTTGTTGTTCAGATCTCTGCTCAAATGTTGCCTTCTCAGACTGCCAAAACTAAAGAGCTCCCTCTGTCCTATCCTTAATCTGCCTCATTTCACTGAGAGCCCTGATACTCTCTGAAATTTTGGCATCTGTCTATCTACCAATCATCTTTTCCTATTCACTTGTATATAAGTACCATAACATGTGGGTGGAAGAGAGGGATCTTGTCTTGTTCAATTCTACAATCCCATAACTAAGGACAGTGCCTAGTGCATAATATGGGCTTAAGAATTATTGGATGATTGAACAATGGGTGGATGACACCAGAGGAGGAGCTCCTTAGGGCAGGATGAATGGGGGAAGCAGTGCTGCAGAGGCCCTGTATCTTCTGTCCTCTGTCTCAGGCATAGAGCAGACCCTCTGTCATAGGAGCAAGCCCTAGCTTTAAGAACCCCATCAACCCTTTGTCTAAGTAGCGCTGGCTACTACAAACTTGGGGTTGTGGGGTATGTTGTGAATCAGGGTTGTGAAGGGGTCCAGCCTTCAAGAGAAACATGCTGGGTAGTCCTGCCTCTGTTTACCTGGCATAAGCACCAATAAAGGTCTGGACCACCTGTGTCTGTCTTGTTCATCCCCCAGTCCTGGCACAGGCCTCAGCATGTTGTGGGCACTTGGTATATAGTTGAGTATATGAATGTCAGGCTTAGCAGGCAAGAAGCCCCAGCCCTTGTGTTTCTAGGGGCTTACAATTATTGGTGGCACACCAACAAACTTATAAAAATAGTGGGATGGATTCAACAAATTTCAAGCTATAGAACTGACAGCAATCAGGAGTAGAGATGTGAGCATTGAGGACAAAGCGGGAACCATCCCAGCTTTTATTTCCCAGCTTAGGTATGAATGATGTACAGGCAGGGAGCATGTTGGTCTCATCCATAGCTGATCCCTCTTGCTTAGCACACAATCTGGCCTGACAAATATCAAATTTGAGAATGAAGAAATGAATGAAGAAATGAAAGGGAGATGGTGCAGAGCAAGAATGGGAGTGCCTGCAAGGTGAGATTTTTTTTCTGTTTGCTGTATCCATAGGACAGGCTCCGGAACACAACTCTGGAAATATCTGTGGAATGAATAAAATTTCTACCATTGTTTATGAGCAGAAATGATGTCTGTTTGCTCCTTGCTGGGCTCCTACTTAATAGATGCTCAATTAATGACACAGGAGAAGCTCCTCAACCTAGATACGAGTCCTAGGCAACCTTCCCTTCTACCTGGCCCCAATATTTATTTAACCAACCAATCAACTTTTGAGAACCCGTCAGGCAGCCTGGAAGCTTTTACATAAGCCACATCCATTTATTCCTCCCTCATCTTTTCCTGTTTGCCTCAGCCAGCTGGGCCAAGGCCTAGGAGAACTCTAGGAGGTGGTTCCCAACTGGGGGTGATCCTAACCCCTGGGGGACTTTGGCAATGTCTGGAGACATTTTTGGTTGTCATAGCTGGGGCCAGGGGGTGGAGAATGCTAATAGCATCTTGTGGGTAGAAGCCAAGGAAGCCGCTAAGCAACAACTTACCATGTATAGCGCAGCCCTGCACTAGAATGATCTACCCTCAAATGTCAGTAGTGCCGCGGTTGAGAAACACTAACTCCCTAATCCAGGCAAGTAGGTTCTTTTTGCCTCTGCCAGGTGGTCCCTGACATCATAGCTGGATGGTGAATGCCATGAAGGCAAGCACTGCATCTGTCCTATTCCAGTAGAGACTGCAGGGTCTGTTATAGTGTTCATGGATATATGTTCACTCAGCGACTGTGACTCTGCTGCTTGGGAACCAATTAGGTCCCTCAACCTTTCTGAGCTTCCTTTTCTTCCCTTAATTTGGGCAGGGCCTGCCTCACCTGGCCCTGAAAGTATACTGCTGCCCCTTCTTGCCCCGGGGACAGTGAATGTCATCTGGTGTCCCCTCACCCTGTTTCCCGCCACCTAACTTGGCCTCACAAGGTTCTACAGAAGAAGTTTTCGGGAGAGGACACCACTTACTGTTGATGGACTTGAGGTCCCGGTGGATGATGGGCACAGGGGCATCATTGTGTAGGTAGTTCATGCCCCGGGCCACCTGCACAGCCCAGTTGACCAGTACGTGAGGGGGCACCCGGC
The DNA here is from genome assembly GCA_963574575.1 of Galagoides demidoff. Taxonomy (NCBI): domain Eukaryota; kingdom Metazoa; phylum Chordata; class Mammalia; order Primates; family Galagidae; genus Galagoides; species Galagoides demidoff. The sequence goes on from CAUYQV010066173.1 coordinate 48,561, forward strand.
GACCTGCCAGCACCCTGCTCAGTGCGCCCCCTCGGGCATACTCCATCACCAGGCAAAGGTGTGGGGGGGTGAGGCAGGCACCCCTAAGGGCAATGATGTTGGGGTGCTTCAGGGCTCCAAAGAGCCGGGCCTCCTGGCACACCTGCTCCGCTGTTACTGCTGGGTCCCGCTCAGGGTCCAGTCGGGCGGCCTTGACTGCCACCTCCTCGCCATGCCACAGGGCCCGATAGACCTTGCCAAAGCCCCCTACACCGATGATCTCTTCGAGCTGCAGCTCGTGGAAGGGGATCTCTTGAGGCAGCTGGAGGCCCACGGGTGCGGCAGGGGTGCTGGGGGCCACGTAGTTGCTGGGGAAGACACCCACACGGCCGCTGGGTAGCTGTCCGGTCCACCAGCCCTCATCGCCAGACACAGCACAATCCTGGGAAAGCACCTGGACGCGGTCACCCCTCCGCAGTGTCAGCTCTTCGTCGCCCGCCGCCTCATAGTCGAACACTGCGGTCCAGACGGGCCCCGTGGGGGTCGTGCCCCACTCCTTGGCCGCCGCCCCCTCCTCCTCCTCCTCCATGGGGGAGGGGTCGGGGGCTGCGGGAGGCCGCTTCACTCAGGCTGCCCGCGGGATGCAGAGGGCAGGCCCAGGCGGCCAGGATGAAGGGCAGTCCCTGCGGGCTCTAGGGGGCTCCTGGGGGTCATGGCTGGGGGGCCCTCCGCAGGAGCAAGAAAAAATATATTCAAGAAAAAGGGCAAGGCTGTCCCCTCCGATTCGGTCGTCCAGATGGAGCGGGTGGGAGCAAGGCGGCAGGTTCACCTGTCCGCTCCAAATGTCAGGGTGCTAAGAGCATCTGTCCGCGAGGCTCCTGAATTTCTGCCGGGGCCCGCCGGTGGGGGACGAGGGCGAGGGCAGCAGGCAGTCCCCCTTCCCCACGCCTCTCACCCCGCTCAGCTCCACCGGCGGCCCCCGGCTCCGCATCCCGGGCTACGGCCGCCGGGCCGGGCAGGGGTGGCGGGGCCCCGGGGGCGGCCCCCCGGCCCGGGGTGGCGCGCCCCTCGATCTCCTCACGTGCGGGGCTGTTGGGCGGCCCCCATACTCGGCACCGGCCTCCCGGTCGGCCGCAGCCCCTGCCCCCGCCCGCCGCTTCCCGGGGCCGTCGGCGGTGCGGGAGTGACGCGCGGCCGTCGCCGCGCGGTGCCGCCTGGGAGTTGTGGTCTCCGGTTGCACGGCCTGGGGCCAGTCCCCAGTCGCGAGCCCCCAATCCCCAAGCCCCCAACCCCCTCGGCCAGCCTCGGGTCTCAGTGGGGACCCCGCGGGGCCGAGGGAGTCCTCAGAGGACAGAAGCCCAGCCTTGGATTCCCCCTTCGGACGCAGTGTGCCGGGCTCCTGGAGAAGGGACCCCTCCGGGGTTTGACCGCTGTGGGGTTGGCCGCTACACGCTTAGCAAAAAGAAAAGTAGGAGCCGCGTGAGTGACGATTACTGTCCCGCCGGGACCCCAGCCTGGACAAGGTCCCTGCGGCAGTACGGCCCCCCGGGCCCCAGACGCGAGGTGCACGCCGGGAAATGTAGTCCGCCCGGGAGCTGAGGCGGCGCCCGGTGAACCTGGAGCTTCAGGAGCCAGTAGACCGCTCCAGCTACTTAGGGGGTCGCGCTGGTGGCGAGGCCTCTGCGGAGAAGACGGGGCTTGGAGGATGTGCTTACTGCTCCTGGGGATGCCCTAACCACATCTGTTTTCTCCACCAGCTCTGGATTCTTCTGCCTCCTCATTCAGAATCCCCTCAACCCCTCAACATGAGTACCCATTTGGGGGCGCTTAGTGTGAATCTTGTGCTAAGTACTTTGCACGTATGGTATCATTAAGTCTAAACAAAGAGCCCCATTTCACTCATACAGAAGTGAAGTCACCTGTCCAAGGTTACAGAACTATAAATGGCAAAGCACATGAACACCACGATTTTTTTTTTTTTTTTTTTTTTTTTGTAGAGACAGAGTCTTACTTTATCGCCCTCGGTAGAGTGCTGTGGCATCACGGCCCACAGCAACCTCCAGCTCTTGGGCTTACGCGATTCTCTGGTCTCAGCCTCCCGAGTAGCTGGGACTACAGGCGCCTGCCTCAACGCCCGGCTATTTTTTGTTGCCGTTTGGCCGGGGCCGGGCTTGAACCTGCCACCCTCGGTATATGGGGCCAGCGCCCTACTCACTGAGCAACAGGCGCCGCTTCGAAAACCATGATTTTTAAAACTCTGCCTTCCTGGCTCGGCGCCCGTAGTCCAGTGGTTATGGCGCCAGCCACATATATCGAGGGTGATGGGTTTGAACCCGGCCCCGGGCCATCTAAACAACTGCAACAACAACAAAAAATAGCCGGGCGTTATGGTGGGCGCCTGTAGAGCCAGCTACTCCAGCGGCTGAGACAAGAGAATCGCTTAAGCCCAAGAGTTGGAGGTTGCTGTGAGCAACCACTGCACTCTACCCAGGGCAACAAAGTGAGACTATGTCTCTTAAAAAATATATATAGCTGGGGCGCTGTGGCAGGCACCTGTAGTCCTACTGGCTTGGGAAACTGAGGCTAATCACTTGAGCCCAAGAGTTTGAGGTTGCTATGAGCTACCGGGAGCGACATAGTGAAACTCTGTCTGAAAAAAAAAAAAAAAGAATGTGAACCAAGGTGTAATCTTCCTTAATCTGTTTTTTTTTTTAATATGGGAGAAACATCATTTGCTATGTTTTTGTCTACATTCACAGCTTTGCCATGTAGCATACATAACATTGTGGCAAGCATTCTTTGAAGCCACTAAACCAGCCACTGTGGATCCAAAGGAAGATGCTTTTGTAGATTTACTGCCTTTTTTTTTTATTGTTGGGGATTTATTGAGGGTACAAGAAACCAGTTTACACTGATTGCATTTGTTAGGTAAAGGCCCTCTTACAATTGTGTCTTGCCCCCAAAAGGTGTGTCACACACCAAGACCCCACCCCAAAGTTGACCATTTTTGAAATGTAATTACCTTCTTTACCAATACCAGCACCCAGAACTAGCCACCAACAATAAATATGCCAGA
>CAUYQV010066180.1:0-21049 GCA_963574575.1 Galagoides demidoff
AATAACAAGAGTAGTGAAATAAAAGACAAATTACTACAAGGTAATTTTGCTATAAAACAAAGATGCAAAATAACTGGATCTAGTGACAAGTCCCAGGATTTGGAGTTTCTGAACACGTTTTGAAGTGATGATTATGGTGATGGTGGTGATGATGGTGGTGGTGGTGTGGTGGTGATGGTATTGGTCCTGCTGACAGTGGTGCTGGTGGTGGTGGTGGTGGTGGTGGTGGTGGTGGTGGTGGTGTGATCATGGTGATGGTAGTGGTGATGGTGGTGATGATGGTGGTGGTGGTGATGTTGGTGATGGTGGTGGTGATGATGGTGGTGGTGATGGTGGTGGTGGTGGTGGTGGTGTGATCATGGTGATGGTAGTGGTGATGGTGGTGATGATGGTGGTGGTAGTGATGGTGGTGGTAATGGTGATGGTGGTGATGGCGGTGATGATGTTGGTCATGGTGGTGATGGTGATGGTATTGGTGCTGGTGGTATTGGGTATCGGTGATGGTGGTGATGGTAGTGGTGACGATGATGATAGTGCTGATGGTGGTGGTGATGGTAGTGATGTTGGTGGTGGTAGTGGTGGTGATGGTGGTGATGATGGTGGTGGTGGTGATGGTGGTGGTGATGGTGATGGTATTGGTGCTGGTGATGGTGGTTCTGGTGGTACTGGGTATCGGTGATGGTGGTGATGGTCGTGGTGATGGTGGTGGTGGTAGTGGTGATGGTGGTGGTGATGGTAGTGATGATGGTGGTGGTGGTGGTGATGGTGGTGGTGATGGCATCGGTGCTGGTGATGGTGGTGCTGGTGGTATTGGGTATCGGTGATGGTGGTGATGGTGCTGATGGTGGTGATGGTCGTGGTGGTGATGGTGGTGATGGTGGTGGTGGTGGTAGTGATGATGGTGGTGGTGGTGATGGTGGTGATGGTAGTGATGATGGTGATGGTATTGGTGATGGTGGTGATGGTCGTGGTGGTGGTAGTGGTGATGATGGTGGTGGTGGTAGTGGTGATACTGGTGGTGATGGTAGTGATGTTGGTGATGATGGTGGTGGTGGTGATGGTGGCAGTTTTTCAAAAGGCACAAGCTGATATTACTAACATTTGACTTGTTCCTTTTCTTGTAGCTAGTGTCCATGTGTGGAATAATGAAAGACTAGGTAGAACCAATTAACACAGCAAATAACCAGTGCATATACCAAGTGCAGGTGTTGAGTGCATGAAAGTATCCTATCCTAGGATCCAAAGGGCCAGTATTGAACTTATTAGTAGGGTGACCAAGTCCTCAATCTTTTCCCAGGATCATGTTCATCTTAAAATGGAAACTCCCATGTCCCAGGAACTTCCTCAGCCCCAAGAAAAGAGGGATGGTTCATCAGCCTACCTACCAGGTAACCATGGGTAAATAATTTCTCCTTTATAAAATTAAGCTTCTTCAAATATACAGTGATAAGAATAAAACCTAAAGGCCAGGTGTGATATCTATACCTGTAATCTTAGCACTTAGGAGGCCGAGGTGGGTAGATTGCCTGAGCTCATGGGTTTGAGACCAGCCTGAGCCAGAGTGAGAATTCACCTCGAAAAATAGCCTGGAGTTGGGGCAGGCACCTGTAGTCCTAGCTACTTGGGAGGCTAAGACAAGAGAATCACTTTAGACCAAGAGTTTGAGGTTGCTATGAGCTATGATGCTATGCCACTATACCAAGGGTGACAAAGTAAGACTCTGTCTCAAAAAATAAACAAATAAAACCTGATTTGTAGACTTGCTGTGAAAATGATGGAAATAATATTTCAAAGCACATTTTTCACTGTGTACAGGCCTTTTGTTATCTGACCTAAGGTCACCTAGACAGCTACCCAGCACTTTAGTGACTTTGTGGTGTGAGTCACTACCCTTTTGTTAGAAAAGTCCTGTAAGAGAAGGACACTGCTGTCCCTTCTTCTTTCACAGGACCCCTGACTGCTGCCCAAAGTCAAATCAGCCATAAAACCCAGATCTAAGGTGACCCAAGAAATGTGACTTGGAGGAGCTACCCATTTAAAATAATATATATGTTCCATGAGGGCTTGCTTTGTACTTGTTTTGCCAAGTGAGAATCTCGTTAACCATCCTTCATTTGAGAAATGCATTTGTCCTTCCTCCCACCCCAAATAAAAAGCAATAGGAAGAGGGGCAGAGGGAAAAAGTATAAAAACTCTATCTTCAGCAAATTTTAGAAATATTTTCTTTCCAAGACCTATCAGACACATTATATTTTCCTAATGCAAATTAGCAATTGAAGAAGAAAGAAAATGCTTTCAGACTATTACACTAATAAAGAAGACATTAAGCCACTAGAGTCAGAAAGCTGAGCAGTAATAATAATGGAATTTCTCTAGCCTATCGTTTAATTAAAAGTTGCCAAAAATAGCATATGTGCCCCTTTCTGGGCTCAGTGCCTCCCTCCTTCCTCCCCCACCTCCTGTCCTCCTCTGCCCTCCCCTCCTGCTGTGCCCCCTTCCCTTTCTTCTCTCCAGATACCCCTTCTTTCCCTGAGCCTCTCTCACACCTGGAGACAACGATATGCAGCTCCAAATGAGCTGAGAAAATGAGAATTACCTTCCTAGAGGAAGGAAAGTGCATTTGACATCTCCCTTGTTCCAGGCCTTGAGAGACTCTGATATAATTACCTCGGAGAGGCTGCAGGCAGATGGCAGCTTCGGCAGCCCCAGGTCCTCAGTCAGCAGGACACTGCCGAGATGCTCTTCATGACATTTTGTTCAAGATGTTTCCAGCACACAAAGCTGAGAACTGGCAACCAGGAAAGGCGCCTGCAGAGTGTTCGTTAGCCTGAAATTACGGCCATCTCACACTTCTGCTCTGTGCCCTGAGCTGCCATACCTCTACCCAGCCCCACAGGCAGAGATCAAGGACATGATCAATGGTGACATACCTTATGGAGAAACTGAAGCGTGAACATATGGGTGGCATGAAGGCACAGCAGAAAAACTGGTAAAGAGTGTGCCATGCCTGTCTCTGGTCCTCCTGGGACATCATTCTCCTGTATTTTTCATCTGTGAGAGTCATATGAGGAAGTCAATGCAAGCTGTGAACCACTACACAGATGTTCAGGATTATTATTAAAGAGAATAATGGAACACTGAAGACAGAGACAGCATAAGTATGGCCCTACTGAGAGTATAATGTCTCCCTCCCTTAAACTCCCAGCTCATCAACATCCCTCCCACCTTTCAGGAATTTCTCTGTCAGCATCCATAATAATCAGGGCAACTAAGTAGCTGCTGTAACAAACAAACCCAGATCTCAGTGGCCTAATAGAAAGAGATTTATTTCTCACTCATGGCAAAGCTTCACATAATAGTCAGCTCTCCTTGGTGCCTCTCCTCCAAGAGAATCTGTGTCAAACACCTGGCCTCCAAGGGGGATGCAAGAGCATGGACATGACTTACTACCATGTCTGAAAGTGTATGTTGACTGTCATGATACTAGGAAGTTACTAGTTGCCTTGATAAAAATAAATGAGGTTGAAGGCATCAAAAGCCAGATAGCAGTGTGATAAGTCTTCACGATTAGTATTTTTAAAGATCACTAAGAGTTTATTAATTTGTTTTCTACTAATGAGGATTTTCTAATAATTGAGCCAAAAACTGAGCTTACTTTTGTCTGTAAATCCCTCCTAGATGCAAATTAGATGTGAATCACACAGAACAGAGGGACGCTAGAATTTTGAAGAGGCCATTTTTAGCCAACTTCAGGATTCCTCAAATAGGAAATCCTCAGATCGCAGGTTCATGTCACAGAGTATGATGCTTGTCTCGACAAAGAATTCAAGTTGGTGGCTCAGCACCTGTAGCTCAGAGGCTAGGATGCCAGCCACATACACCGGATCTCAGGCATGGCAAACAACAATGACAACTACAACCAAAAAAATAGCCGGGCATTGTGACAGGTGCCTGTATTCCCAGCTACTTGGGAGGCTGAGGCAAGAGAATCGCTTAAGCCCAAGAGTTTGAGGTTGCTGTGAGCTATGACTCCATTACACTCTACTGAGGGTGACATAGTGAGACTCTATCTAGAAAAAAAAAGTTCAAGTTAGAGAGGGGGCCTGGGTTCAAGGCTGGTCTTGAAGGGGACAGGGAAGTTCCTAAAGGGAAAGTTGCAGATGCAGTGACAAAATGTGGGTGACCAGCAGAGGCACAGCTTGTCAGGCCCACAGTATGATCGGGGCACTAATGGGCTGATTTCACAGCTGGGTCCATAGCCCAGAGACCTCCTTTCCTCCCACACATACTGCCTCCCTGGGTCCCCAGAGATACAGAGATTAAGGGAAGCAGAGGAGTCCAAGGCCAACACCGGCAGTTGTCTGGGTAAATGGCAGATCAGCTCTGACCTCAGGCATCTTAGAAACTTACATATAGACCAAAAATTAACAACTCTACCTACCATCTGTCCCACCTATAAATTACATAAAGCAATCACCTTTTACATTGTTAGTCATTCAACTGACATTCATTAAGCACAAACTAACAATACACCATGCTCTGTGCCAAGTGCTAGAGTCCCTCCAAAGAGTTCATAGCCTGGGACCTTACTTCAGGCTGCCGTGAGTTGTTTCCTCCAACTAAAGATGGGAGGAGGAACAGAACATATGCATTGCTTCTAATTGTAATAGGAGAATAAAACACTATTCATCTGTGCTCAGAGAGGCAAAGAAAATTGTGACCCTCTCAAGGTCACACCAGTGGGAAATGACAGGGGAAAAAATGCACATGAAAATAAAAGAATTTAACTTTCTGAAATCCTTTTCATTTTAGACTTTGTGCCACATCAAACACACCTCCCCACCATGTGTCTGCACACTGTTTGTTTTGCTGCATTTTGTTTGGGGTCTCAGGAGTTCTTTATAACATCCCCCTTAGTCCATACTTACTCCAATACACAGGGCTATAATTTAAAACTTATTCTCCCTTTGAAAGAATGTCATGAACGCTAACAAGATCATGTCTTTAAATGCTTTGATCATACAGAAGACAAACTCAAGCAGAAGTTCATATTGTTATAGTGAGTATAATGATTATAATTAATACTAGACAACATAATGGTAAGAACATGTTGTATTTATAATGCCTAATTAGAGCCATTTTATCATTATTTTCTTCCTGGGCCTAATGATCATGATCATCATTATTAATAATGAACATAACCACAGGAAGACAATGACAACAATGATGACAAACGGCTCAGTGCCAGTTTGGTGTTCTGTAAGGAACAGTACTCCTCTGATAGACTCTTGCCGGTCAGAATGACTTTATTAGTTGTGAAGTGACAGTTTAATTATAAATGACAAGTGACATTACACTACAAAGTGAAAAAAGGTGGTTCAGGCCACCGACACATCACTGGGACAATGTCCCCGGCACAATTGACATAGAAATACATACACAGCCATGACCACCAGTGCAACATCCAAGCTGGCACCATGGCTTATCCATTCATCAAAAAACACTAGGATGGGAAGGCCTGGGTCTGAGGTCCCTGCTTCTCCATTGGTCTGGTTCCTGGGACCACCGATGTACTATTGAAAACCCAGCATATCTTAGATGTCCAGTGGAGGAGATACTTTAGGTTTCAATCCACATATGATTAACATGTGCCCAGATATATTAGGACCAGGAAAATATTAGTTAAGTCTAAGGTATATTCACTGAGTCACAACTGAAGCCCACAAAGGAAACTTACAAGTCACATAGGGAAGATGAGGATGGTGCTTCTTTTGCTGGCAGATGCTACAGAAACTGCCCAGTTTGAGCAACACAAAGGTCATGGTGCTCCAGCTGAAGAATTCCCTAGCACACAATTTATGGAAAGATCAGAGGTGGGTATCCCCTCTGCTCCTGCCCACTCAACTGCTGGGAGCCCTCTCTCCCTCTTTGCTGAACAGACAGCCACCCTACTATCTAAGAAGCAGAACAGGTGTGAGCATTAAAGTAATTACCAGCCTCTACTCTCCAATGACAAGGCCATCCACGTAGCAAGCTACAAATAAAGATGGTAAAACCATCTATGAAAGGGTAGAGGAACAGAGGGTGGGGAGATATTATAGAAAAGAGCAGCCATGTCTAGTGAGGAGTGTTGACACAAACACACAAAGAGCACTTGTTCCTCTCATCTGGATTATGCTGAACACAAACCATCAACCTCAAAAATACTGGAGGTGCACAAACAATAGAGAAGTGACCTGGAAATCCATTCATTCATTCATTCAACAGATGTGCATTGACAGTGCCAGGCTCTGTGCTGGACTGTGACGACAAAGAATCAGACTAGACTTGTGAGCCCAGCCCTCAAACAACTCTCAGCCTAGAGATGATGGGCAATAAATAACCATGCTGTAAGCTGATAAATGAAGGGAGGAAATTGAGTCCCATTCCCTGTAGAAAAACAAGAAACCTGAGTATGGGGAAGTTAACTAGTATGTACCCACAGTGCATCAAGAAGGAGCATTCACAACTCCATACTCTGAGTCCTATGTATATTGTTTCCAAATAGAAAATTTTCTAAGTATAATTTTTGGGTGTTTTTTTTTTTCTAGAGACAGAGTCTCACTTTGTCACCCTCAGTAGAGTGCTGTAGCATCATAGCTCACAGCAACCTCCAGCTCCTAGGCTTAGGCAATTCTCTTGCCTCAGCCTCCCGAGTAGCTGAGACTACAGGTGCCCGCCACAACACCTGTCTGTTTTTTGTTGCAGTTTGGCTGGGACTAGGTTTGAACCCACCACCCTTGATATATGGGGCCAGCGCCCTACTCACTGAGCCATAGGTGCTGAACTAAGTATAATTTTTGAAACAAATACAAGGAAATGTTCAACAGATAAAATAAGTAATAAAATAAGCAATAAAATCAGTCCCAGTGTGCATCGAGCAGATCCTAGAAAAGGTATTAGACTTTGTGGTGAAGCAGTTGATCAGTGATCCCAGCATCAAGATTCTAGTAGGACTGGTTCCAGGAAACAGAGAGCTGCCATTTTTCCCATTCACTCAAGAATATCTTTATGCTTAGGAGGAGGATGATCAATGTGCCATGTGCAATAGTCTCATGGAATTTCAACACCCACTCCACAAATTAACCCAGAGTTTTGTGGGTAATGCAGAAGGGGCACACAGGTACAGTCCACACTGAGATATAGGTAGTTGCATATAATCCCAGGATTCAGAACTTGGAAAGACCTTTGCTCTATTTTGCCACCAATTTGCCCTTCATCCCTTAAACAAGCTGTCTTATATGAGCATCCAAGAACTCTCCTCTCCAACCTCCATTCTCTTTCTTGTTGCCATTTCTACTGTCCAGCCCTTTGTCCTTACTCCAGGGTCTTGGGTCCCCCCATAAGTGCCTACTGCCATTTGTAATTAGAGACTTAAAGTTTTCAGTATGAAAGTCATACTGAGACTTAAAGTCCTCAATATGGAGTATCTACAATTTCTTCCTTGTGACAACATTGACCTTTTATTCAGTATGATTGGGATGTATTACTGTGAGTCTCTGTCTCCTTTCCTTGTCTTCCAAGAAGGAGGAGAAAAAGAAAAGGAGAGAACATGGAAAGAAACCTACCCTGCCATGCTTGCTTTTGCAAAGCTACATAAGGTATTTTTTAACTCAAATTAATCATGAGTAGTCCTTTCACGGTGACCTTCCTATTCCCCAAAGGTTGAAGGAGCTAGAGCCCATATACTCTTTACCTTTGCTGTCTAACAAGGCCCTACTGCGAACTGAGGTGGTACCACCCTAAAAGTGTGGACCAGCCACATATTATTCTTATCCTCCTGAGTGTCAGGACTCAAATCCCAGTTATAAGCAGAAAGTAAAAAAAATAATGGGGACCTGGAGGCCAGCAACGATGACATTCTAAAATCTTAGTAAGGTCTATCAATCTCTTGTCTAAAATAAATAGACTGTCAAGTTATTCAGACAGAGAGAAAGAAGATGTGATACAAAGACTATAGGAGATCAGTGTCCATCCAACTCATCATCCACTTTCCTCCTCTGGGGGTTTGGTCACTGATGGTCCTTCTACTTCAAATCTTCCCATGTCTTCCCCTATCAAATACCTCGCAATTGTTTTAGGCTTAATTTAAGAAGTTATTTCCTATAGGAAGCTTTCCCTAATTAATTTTTCTCATAAGCAATATTATAATAGAAACATATATGGGGAGTTTACTATACACCATGTGTGGCCTGTAACTTTGCCTATTTAGTTCTCAAAACTGTGTTATTAACATTATTGTTATCTTTGTCATTATTGACCCTATTTTTCAGATGAAGTTCACATGGGTAATTTTCCTAAGGTCAAACAACCAGAAAATAGTGGAGCCAAAATCCGTTGCTATCCATTATAACACTTAACAATCTGCCCTCTGTAATAACTACTAGAGTAAATGGCCACTTAATGTAAAAACTTGGAAATTTCTGCAGGAAATGTTTGACCTTGATTCTGTGCTACAACTTACCATCGTTAATAACACCCCCACTTCTACCCCATTAGGAAGTCTTTAATATAGTAAATGCTCAACAAATATTACTTCAAATTGAACTGAACTAACGTCAGGTAACAAAAGACAGAATGCTTAAGAATAAAAAGATGAACAAAACTCTAACATAAGTTTAGTCATTGTCTAAAATTATGGTCTTGGGTGAATCACACTGTTTCACTTGTCCCATTGGGAAGGTAAAGAAGCCTAACAGAATGGATGGTAATTTTAGACTAGCCATCTATCCTGATAGAAGTATTCTCAAACTGTAAAAAAGAGCCCAGATTGGCATCTAACTGGCTACAGAAATGTGTATGAGACACCAGCATTGTTGATAATTTTTGCCCTGCCCTTCCCACCAGAAAGCTAATGCACATAATATTGTTCCAATTGACTTTCTTTAAAAATAAATTTCTGTATTAGCTTTCTATTGCTATGTAACAAATTATCCCAGACTCAGTGGCTTTAAATGACATCCATTTCTTATCTCATATTTTTGTAGTTTGGTAGTCCAAGGATGATTTAGCTGGATTCTCTAATCAAGGTTTCACAAAACTGAAATCAAGAAGTCTCCCTGGACTGTGGTCACATCTGAGAGTTTAACCAGGGAAGAATCTGCTTCTAACCTCCCATGGGTTGTTGACAACAACTTCCCTGTGTCTGTAGAACTCAGGCAGCTGACATCTCCAATGTGAGCAACAAAGAGAGAAAATATATGTTGCTTAGAGTCTGTGACTTCGAAGAAGACCTAAGCCCTCTTCTGAAAGGCTCACCCCATTTTATCAGGCTCACCCAATTTTGTCAGGCTCGCCCACTCACAATAATCTCCCTCAAAATCAATTGATGAAAGGCCTTAATTGCATCTGTAAATCCCTTTACCTATGCCAAACAATGTAAGATAATCCTGGGAATGATCCCGCTAGAAGCAAGCCACAAGTTCTGCCTATACCCAAAGGAAGAAGACTACATAAAGCTTAACACCAAGCAAAGAGCTCATAAAACCCATCTTAGAAATTTTCCAGCCACAATTTTCCTCTATTTCCCTCCCCTAGAATAGCTTCTGCTGTGTCAAAATAAAAGAATTTAAGCTCAAGTTGGGTCAAGCTAACATAACCTCGTCCCCGTCAGAGAACTCAATTTCCAAGGTAAAGTGTCTTCTAAATTATTGATTCTATTACTCAGATACTAATTCTCTCCTTTCTTCACCATTAAGACACAAAATTGTTGATTTGGCATCCTTATTTCCTTCCCCTTTTACTTTTCTTTGAAGATGTTCCCATTATTTCCCAATAATAATTCAGGTCGGTCGTACTCTGGGTTGTCTTTCCTCCCTCCTGTTGTTTCTAACATAATAACAATAATGACAATGACAGCACTGGTGATGACAATGTCAGACAGTTCTGACAGAAGGGAATCATTCTCCCCCACCCCCTTTTAAAGACTTCCACAATTGCACATCTGTCAGGGGCTGATGGGAAAACAAACCAAATTAAGTTTAATGTCAAGTTGCATCACCTCCTATTTGTGAACTCTCTATTTCTTTGTCTCAGAATCTGTTGAACGTGATGGACAGCAGCAAACCCCTGATTAGCATATTTCCCATTGCCATCTCAGGCAAATGAATCTTCCCTTACCAGGATTTGAGATTCCAGTCAGATTCTCAATTCCATCTGGCAAGTCATTCTCATTATTATGCAAATGTCAGCTTTACCTGAAGGCAAGAGCTTTCTTCTTAATATTTAAATTCCATCACTTTTTCATTGATCTCTAAACAACAGCCCATCTTTGAACTTTCTTTGGAGAACTTTTTAGGGATGAAAAGTCCCCTGAGATTGTTTGGTTCCCTTTTAACAAATAGATTGGGATGATTTGGAAAGCAGTAGATGTAAGTGGCAGGGAAGGCTAATGCCCCAACCTCCGCTTCCAGAATAGAATTTTTTAGTGACTTTGGCTGAAGTCTGATAGAGAGAGAGAGGGTGCCCTGCTACTCAGAGAGACACTCAGAGGAGAATTTGACTGTAAGAGATAAGAGGAAGTTAACATGTCAAGGAAGCCCCTATTTTGAAGAGGGCACAGGAACCAACAAGAGGAACTTACTGTCAAGGCAAACAGTTCACATCAAGCAGGCAGCAAATGAACCCTGGGACTCCACACCAGAAGGCAGGGCTAGCTTGGAGTCCGGCTTGGGAACTGGAAGCAGGGTGACAGGCACTGGTTTTCCTCATCACTGTCTGGAGTTCAGACTGCATTACCACAACGTGGTCCCAGTTACCAGAACTGGGGCTTGATAGGGCAATTCAGTGGCCAAGAAATGTCACTCATTCTCTCCACAAATCATTTCCTCCTCTGTTCAAGTCCCCTTTCTCAGAAGGTCTGTACCCTCAGCAGGTATATCATGAATCTGTCCACCTTTGATTTTACCCATGTAGATACCTTACCAAAACCAAACCAATCAGATCATCCAGCAGGAACATTCTCTTTATCTATGTATCTATAAATATCTCCTTTTTCTCTTCTCCCCAATCTCTTTCTCAGTGTTTGAAAGGAAAATTTAAATAAAAACAAACCAATGAGTCCATTTTCCAGTGTGCACCTTCTTCTCTAACAAAGAGTCTGCAGAGTGAGAGTGAAGCAGTCACATGAAGAAAAACATGAAGGGCAAGGAGACTGATTGACAACTGTTGGCCACCAACTCCCCGCTTTAGGGTGGTTCTATGGAACCCACAGCAGAGTGTGGATGCCCAACACTACTCTTCATCTTCCTCCTTTCAGTCACAAACTGTCTCAAAGGGGGCAAAGATCCAGTCTCTCAGAGAGCTTCAGTGGCTGCTTCCAAATGTCATCAATAATAGATTCCTTTCTTTCCACCCCACCTTTAGCTCCTGAAGATGGTAAGACAGTTTTAGAGATTCGTACATACTATAAAGACTAAAAGATAGTTTTCTTTTGGTTTCTAATTTTTAATTTATCTCTCATATAAATGTCAACATTTTCAACTTTTCATCAGAAGAAAGAAATGTTTTCAGACATTCTGGAGTTCCTTTAGACATTTTTAATTTATCATACCACCATTTTCCCCTATCTCATCACCAGAAGAAGAAAGGGCAGAAAGACCAGAAATAAGAAAAGAGTTAGGGAGAGAAAAAGAAACTTCTTATTTACCACATGTACTTATTTCTGCTCATTTTGTGTTGCTGGAACAAAATACTTAAACTGGGCAATTTATAATAATAAAAAAAAAAAACATGATTCTGATGGTTGGGAAGTTTAAGATTGAACATGTGCATTTGATGAGGGCCTCAGGCTGCTTCTACTTGTGGCAAAAGGTGAAGAAGAATCAGTGTGCAGAGATCAGCTGGTGATAGAAGGAGCAAGGAGAGATGGGAGGGGCCAGGTTCCTTTTAACAACTGGCTCCCACAGGAACCCATAGAGTGAGAACTTACCCTATGGGAAGGCTATAATCCATTCATGAGGGAACTGACCCAATGATGCAAACACTCCCCATCAGACCCCCACCTCCAACACTGGGGATTAAATATCAACCTGAGCTTTGGAGGGAACAAATATCCAAACCATAGCAGCAGCCTATTCTTGGTGTTTAATGTATATTATTATTTTAATATTTTTGACACCTCTATAAAGTAGGTACTGAAGCCAGAGGGACTGTGGTATAACAGGCTCTGGAAACAGATGGCCTGTCTTTGAATACTTGTTCTACTATTTATTTAACAACATTTTGCCTCAGTTTCTTCATTTGTAAGATGAGGATGATAACAGGTGACATTTAAATGAGTTAATACATGAAACACTCTTGGAACAGTGTCTCTCATAGATTGGGTACCCCATAAAAATTTGGCTTTTACTATCACTACCATTTTACTATTTAAAAAAAAAGCTAAGGCACATAAGAGTTAAGTTTCTCATTCTGGGACACACGGCTAGTAAGTGATATAGACAGAAGTCCATATCTCCTCAGCCACTCTGCTGTAGAACTTGCATGTAGTTCTTATTCCTTCTGTGTTCCATTCTGGATCTTAGGAAACTGGAAGGCTGTCAATTGCTCAAAAAGGAAAAAACCTATAGAATTGAGGAGAATATAGTCACCTGGCCCTTTCATTGTAAGGTCTTGCCTCTTTTTGCTCTAGGAAGTCACCCCAACATCAAGAAGAATGAAAAAAAGAACACCACATTTCACCTGTACAAACTAGAAGACTTTTGAAACTCTGAGCCACAATAAGAGAGAAAGGGCTATGGAATCTTGCAAAGGAGTTCACCAGGACCTCAGCAGATACAGATCTCAGACAAAATTGTCAGATCACAGTTATCCAAACAACATGGTGCACTCCAGGGAGAAAATCACCCTCCCATTTGGAGCAACATGAGGGGACCAGCAATCTGTCAGCTGGAGTGTTGCAGGGAAAAGGGGCTCAAAAAGGAAATACACAGAATTTGCAGGAAGCAGTCTGTTAATGATATAAATAGAAGACAGTGAGATTATTGATTGCCAATAACTCGGCACTGACAATTGTTTTGTTTTGTTTCTTTTTGTATGAGGATAACTAAAAGCTAAAATAACTCATTCCCTCTCAGGGGCTTATACCTCTGCCTGATAAGTCCCTTTCTCATCCAAAGCTAATGAAAAAAAAAAAAAAAAGTACATTCATAAAGGACTTGTTTCATTTTAAGATGAACTAATACACAAGAACTAACACAGACAAAATGGGCGAAGGACTTGAATAGAATTTCTCCAAAGAAGATATGCAAATGGCCAATAAGCACATGAAAGGTGCTCAATGTCACTAATTATTAGGGAAATGCAAATCAAAACCACAATGAAATCGTACCTCATACTCATTAGGATGGCTACTACCAAAACAAACAAGCAAACAAAAAAGATATAAAATAACAAGTATTGGTGAGGATGTGGAGAAATTAGCACACTGCTGGTAGGAAGGTAAAATGATGCAGCTACTGTGAAAAACAATATGATAGCTCCTCCAAATATTAAAAATAAAATCACCATATGATCCAGTAATTCCACATCTGCATACATAGTCCAAAGAATTGAAAGTAGTGTCTCAAAGGCATATTTGTATGCCCACCCTCACAGCAACATTATACATAATAGCCAAAAACTGGAAGTAATACAGATGTCCATAACAGATGAATGGATAAGCAAAAGGTAGTATTTACATGCAGTCGAATATTATTCAGCCTTTAAAAAATTGGGGAAATTCTGACACATGCAACAACATAGATGACCTTTAAGGACGTTTTGCTAACTGAAATAAACCAGTCACAAAAAGGTGAATATTGTATAAGTTACCTAGAGTAGTAAAATTCATACAGACAAAAAATAAAAGAGTGATTGCCAGGAACTTAGGCAAGGGTAACTGGGAGTTGTCATTTAATGAATATAGAGATTCAGTTTTGCAAGAGGACGTTGTTCTGGAAATTGGTTCACAACGATGTGAATGTACATAACACTGTTACATTGTACATTTAAAAATGGTTAATGTGGTAAATTTTATGTTGTGTATGTTTTACCACAATTAAAAAATAAATATAATTTTTAAATTTTTAAACCTTAACAAAAAATAAAAGAACTCAAAGTAGAGTTACCAAGTTTCTGCCAAAATACATAATGAATTACAACAAAAGGAAACGAAGCATGAAGTGGTGGGGCTCAGGAAATATACGGAAAATATAATAAATCATCATCAATGTGAAGTCTATATTAAAAGCAGCACACGGAGAAAAGATATAAGTGAAACACAGAAACAGACAAGTAGGACAAGATGACAAAAATGACCAAATAAAATTTTAAAGGATTCAAAAAAATGTGAACAGTACTCCAACCTATGCACAATTCATATGCTCTGAAAGAGAGAACCCAGTGACTGGACACCAAAAAAATTAAAGATTTATTTTTAGAAAACTTTCCATCAGAAAAGAAAGAATGACTCTATGTGTTGAGAGGGTCCACTATATCCATATAGAGAAACGCTAAGACATACTCGAGGTTACACATCGAAAAGAAAGGATGCCTTGAGCAGCTAAGCCAAAGTTCCAGTCACCATAAAGTTGAGAAAACTTACAGTGCTTCAAACTTTGCCTCAACAACACTAAATGAAAGAGGACCGTGGGAAAAATGCTCATCAACTCAGAGAAAACAGTGACCTGAGAATTTTATACCCAATCTCACTTTTATTTAAATATTGCAGCAACAGACAAACATATTTCAAGGGTGTGAAATATGAATTCCAGTGAGCCCTTTTCTCAAGGCAACTACCAGAAGTCAAACTTCAGCCAGCAAAGGGAACAACTCTGTAAAGGGACTGATGAGGGGCATTGAGCCCTTGCACTAAAGAGCTCAGACGAAAAGTTATAGAAATGATGATTAGAGAACAGAGTTACATGTTACTTGCAATGATAATATAGTAATCATCTTACCAGCGAAAGTTGGCAGGGAGATGGAGAAGACAAAGGTGGACGGTGGTGAAAGGATGACGATTTTGTCAGTTTTTCAAGGCTAGAGTCAAAATTCTATCTTTTAAATCTGAGAAGTCAACTAGGAATAGGGGAATTATATTGAAAGGCATAAATGCAAACACTAGAAATCTAAGGGAAAAAGAACTGATAAAAATTGGGTACAGAAAGGAGAAGAGGTGGAAGAAAAAGTGATTTAGCAAAGTCAGTAGACAGAGTCTATTGATATATATATATAATTCAAATAGACTAATTAATATACTAAACTTTGTACCTGAAAGATAAAAACGTGCAATTTTTCAAGGGTTTACTTAGTTTCAATCAAACTCTTGGTTTGAGATTAACTGATCTTTGCAAGATTGAGAACGCTAAGGAGTTGGGTCTAGAACATGACTGGCAGCAGACAACGGAATTCTACTTCTAGGTCCCCACACAAAGAGCAATGGGGTTAAAAATCACAACATAGCAGGTACCCTCTAGTTTTTAGCCTGCTGCCATGCTATCTAGCAAGAGTATCCTCTCATCCCCACCGACACTACCAGATCACCTGAAGCCTGGGCCACTTCCAGGCACTTCCCAAATCCAGTGGGTATACTGGCCCTTTCCAGAAAGGTTCATCCTGCTACTCACCATGACATGCTAGTGCTTATTCAGATATGAGTCTGAACCAGAGGGATACTGGTGGCAGGGTTCAGTGGGCCATTTGTTTTGCTTTCGTTTTGGGTGGGACAGCAGTTTCAGGGGATAGAATACATGTTTTCATTTCAGACTACAAGTATTTGAACTCAAAACTCTGCCACCGGCAACCTTTGTGAGTTTAAATAAGTCACTTCACTTTTCTGGGCCTCTTTTTCATCACAAGTCCCAAACAAAGAGGGAAGTTGTAAGATGGGGGCAGTTCACCAGCTGCCATCAGGGCTGGAAGTAATGAATCTGACACGTGTAGTCCCTGGTCAATAAATGGTGGCTTCATGGTCATGGCTATTACCTGCAATGCCTGCCCTGGGAACGCTGCTAAATGGCAGAAAACCATAGCCGTGCCCGTTGGGTATCAGAGAAAGATATGAAGCAACGGAAGGCAAGTCAGCTCGGCTCCACCATGGTTTATTTCATGGCCCAGACAATGTGTTTTATTAATACAGAGTTCGCGGGCGGCACCTGTGGCTCAGTGAGTAGGGCACTGGCCCCATATACCGAGGATGGTGGGTTCAAACCCAGCCCTGGTTAAACGGCAACAAAAAAATAAAGGCAGACATTGTGGTAGGCGCCTGTAGTCCCAGCTACTTGAGAGGCTGAGGCAAGATAATTGCCTAAACCCACGAGTTAGAGGTTGCTGTGAACTGTGTGATACCATGGCACTCTACGGAGAGCAATGAAGTAAGACTCTGTCTCTTAAAAAAAAAAAAAAAACCATAGAGTTTGCACGCATTGATACACACACACAGCCCTTCCCAGGGTGCTTTGGTCCAGGAACACTGGGGCTTTTCTTTGCGCTTCTCGTGTATATGACCAGGGGCTCTCATGGAGACTCATAGACTCATCTTTGAAAGACTCCAAAATATAGATGGCTCTCTCGGGAGTGTCTCATCATTAAATCTCTCCCCCTCTGTCTATTCTGCTTTCTACCACTCGTCTGTACCTGGTGTCCTTTACTCCAGCTGCCCTTAAAAACTTTTATTTCAAGATGCCTCTCAGATAACTAGTCATGCAGTCTGGGCAATGGTATTGCAAATATATATGAGCAGAAAACTTTACCCAACATTTGAAAGGTTATTCAAATGCTTTCTATCTGAGAAGGTCAAATATCTTCTCTGAATTGAAGTTTCTTGGTCTGTTTGCAAAGGGATAAATATATGGGTTAATACTGATGTTATATTTGGGATATGGATAATAACTTATTGCTGTAAGTGCTTTATATAATTTATCTCAATAACTCCCTCCAATAACCTTGTACAATATAGGGAATCTCATCCAGGCAAGTACAGATAGGGTCACGGAACCTCGGGCAGACTAGATAATATGCCAAATTAATACTCAGTGGCTGGCAGAACATACATTCTGTTGACCACTGAGCCAAATACTTTAATAACAAGCTGTGAATATTGTGGTCATTGGTCTGAACCTGTGTCCCTGCACTGGAAATCAAGGTTTAGATGCCTATTTAAGAATCTATCTGAAGAGTTTCAACAATTCCAGGAACAGAGTATAAACTGTGCCCTTGGTCACAGGCAAAGTTTAGAATAGGTTGTGAATAAATTCTAGAGCAAAGATGAGCATGCTCCTTCTAACTTGGGAGGGTTATTCTAAAACAGAAGAAAAGCAAACAAGGTAATTCCCAAGAAAAGATAAAGTCATCTGCAAATTGTCAGGGAATTGAAACAAATGCCAAGGTGAATTCATGGCGAAAGGTGCTTACTCCCAACTCCCCTCAGCAGAGGCAAGTCTCCTCCTCTCACACTTAAAGTTGTGTTTTCACATGCAGATATTTTAATCTTCATTTCCACCACCACCATCTTCTTTTTAAAAATGCTTTTAAGGGAGTCCTTCCCATAGGTGCATAGTCCCAGTCAGCTTATTGCGGCTCTGTAAGGAAGCATAAAGCTTGACTCCCACCCGTGTTCACAGCCTAGGACGGAGGCAGGCAGCCTGTGGTGCAGCCATCTGCCGCATCTGGTACCTCTGAATTCCGATCTGGCCTGGCAGCTGAGGCCTTGGCTCAGCCCCACCTGGGCCACTTTCTCTAACCCTCTGGTCCTCTGATTGAGGTCTCTTCCTGCTTCAATATGGTATAAAGTAGTCTCTTTTCAAAAGCCAAGGTTGTACAACTGCCCTGATTTTTTTCCCTTTCCTTCTCCATGGGGCTGTGTGTAGATTTCCTCATCTGAGGTGCAGCTCAGGGCTTCCCTTCCTCTCTACTCTTCATCGCACTCGGGGCTGCAGGCCAGGGCAACCTGCCAGCTGGTGGTCCAAGGCTCTGAGTTCTCCTGAAGTTGATGGTTCCTCTGTGACCATGACAGTTTATGGTTTCATGACTGTCTGCAATTTTAGAATATCTTCTATCATGGTCCCATCACTTGCACCCCACTGAATAGCCCAACTTTATTGGCAGATGGAGGTCCAAGATGTCAGTTCCCTTTGTCACATTGTTCTAATTCTCTGAGAATAATAATAACAATGATAGCAATATGACAGCTGACATTTACTAAGTGCCAGGCAAGTAACTAAGAACATTATGTGCATTATCTCAGTGATTTTTCACAGAGAACATGACGTTCAGAGAGATTAAGAAACTTGTCCAAGACTACAAAACTAGTAAATGAGAAAGCTAGAATCCTAAACCAAGTCTGTCTGACTCTACATTTTTAAATACAAATAGTATAGTTGTACAATGCAAAAAAAAAAGTTAAAAGAAAAATTGCCCCTGGTCTCTACTCAATCCTCAAAAGAGAACATCACACAGTTTTGATATATAAGGAATGATTAAATCCTCAGGGGCTTTCTTCATCACTAGGCTAACTGGCCTTCCAGAAATTAGTTGTTCAACCCCGCAAGTCAACAGCAAGATATGTGCCCTGTGATCATTTATGTCATGCCACACTAAAATTACCTGTTTCTATTTCTGAATTCCAGACGTGATTCTTCACTCTCCAACGTGAGTATCCATATGAACAGCAAATGGCTCATAAAGACACACCTTTAGTTAAACCAGTGCTATGATAAGCTCTTTGGAATTTGTAGGCTAAATGTTCGCTCCCTGAACCCAGGAAAGGGTTTGAAATTATCTAAATGCCTCTCACAACAGCAAATTATAACCTTGATCAGAGAAGTCAACTTTCTCCACCAGCAGCAATCTAGATGCTTCTTGTGACAGGACACAAAAAGAATCTCAGATATGAGGAAAGAAGGAAAACTTCTTAAAAACAAGTCTACCTGATGCCAGAACTTTGCCAGTCCTCCATGCGGGACTGAACTTCACCTACCAGGCTCTGTGCAGCAAAGGTTTCCTCTAGAACAGTGGGTCGCAACCCACAGGAACTGTATTAAAGGACTGTGGCATTAGGAAGGTTGAGAACCACTGCTGTAGAACATAGGTTGGCAGGCCCTGCATCAGAAGTCTGGTATGTTTTTAATCCTGTATGCTATCATTTAAAAGGGGTATCAAGTCCAACCATCACTAAACTGGGAGATTCCAAAGCTTCTCTAGGGCTTATAGGCTGAAATGAGATTTAGCTCACAAGGTCAGAGATAATTTTCTAAAGTAAAAGGGTCAAGAAAGAGCTTCTGCCTCCTAAGTGTTCCCACTGAATGAATGCCAAATTAAAAATGGGAACTGAAATGACTAATGCTCTGCTCCTTCTTCATATAGATATGCCTTTTATAAATGCTCCATCAGTTCATAGACCGATGGTGGGTCTAGTCCAATTCACCCCACCCATCCTTCCCCCGCTATAATATGTTACAAATAAAAGAACAAACCCACAAGCACTGTACCCCATGACTGCATTAATGTACACAGCAATTATTTAATAAAGAAAAAATAACCCTCTGAGGAATTAAATTACTTCCTCACTACCATGTGGCTTAATCAAGTTCTCAGTTGAGGCTGGAACTGGGTCTCTTATTTCCCAATCCTAAGATCTTTCCTTTGCTTAACAAACCTGCTTTCAACATGAGTATCCAACGCAGAAGGAAGTAGATTGCAAACCGCAACCTGCTGAAATAGAAAGTAATCAATCATCTGGAGAGAGGGTCTGTCTGTTCAGGGTCCCTAAGCAAGACTTTTCCTCTCAACTCTAGGCCCATATGCCACTTGCCTTTGCCAGGGCAGCTCCTGGACTGCTGGGTATCCTTCTGCTCAGGACATAGAGCAAACTAGGTCAAATGTAGTATTCAGCAACCTTTCTGAAGCTTTGAAGGTCACCTCAGTGCTCAGCATTTTTGCATCTTTTCAAATAAATAATGAAAATGGAGATTTCTCAATATGGCATAGCTGGGCTGACTCCCTGGGAGCTGCATTCTCACTGCACCACGTATTGCCAGCATATGTTTCTCCTTGTACGGTGGATGCCAGATTGATATCACATTAGGGAATAAATTTTCATAAAAAATTGAGGACATAAAGCAATAACTTGTTAGAAAAATATACTAGGGAAAAATAAGGGTAAACAAAATTCCTATTCACAATAACAACACACAATATGAGGATTTATGGGGTACAATGAATGAGATAGGGTCTTTAAAACCACTAAAGTGAACCTCAAAACATTACCAGGTGATTAGCAGGAAGGTTGAACTACATCTTAAGGATGAATGGGAAAGTGAAAATACCACACAAATGCCAATTCTGACAAGATTCTTTAACATATATTTAAGAGAATTCTAAACAATGGCCAGGCTTGGTAGTTCACACCTATAACCCTATTTTTTTTGGAGACAGAGGTAAGAGAATCACTTGAGTTCAGGAATGTAAAAATTCCAAACAAATTCTGATGCAATCTGTAGTAGGCAGATTGATTGTCTCCCAAATATGTCCACATCTTAATCTCCAGATCCTGTGAATATATTAAGTGACATAAGAGACTTTGCTTATATGATTAAGCCCCCTTACATTGAAGGTTATCTGTGATTATTCAGAGGAGCTTAATCTGACATATAGGGTTTGACGTCAGGGAATCTTTCCTGAATGTGCTCAGAGAGAAAAGGGTTCGGAGAGATGCACTATGGCTTCCTTGGCAGATAGAGGAAGAGGACCAAAAGCCAAGGACTGTGGGCAGCCTCTAGAAGCTGGAAAGAGCAAGAAAATGGATTCTTCGGCTCGGCGCCTGTGGCTCAATCGGCTAAGGTGCCAGCCACCTACACCTAAGGTGGCAGGTTCGGATCCCCAGCCCGGGCCCACCAAACAATGATGGCTGCAACCAAAAAATGGCCGGGCATTGTGGCGGGCGCCTGTGGTCCCAGCTACTTGGGAGGCAGAGGCAGGAGACTCGCTTGAGCCCAGGAGTTGGAGGTTGCTATGAGCTGTGATGCCATGGCAC